>JASDQU010882845.1:39661-50322 GCA_032191745.1 Picea mariana
TAGGGGTTCATGTGTAGGACTTTGTCTTGTCAAAATTTGTCTATTTGTTGACACGATATTAAATGATTGTTTGAAGGATTAAGTAGGGGTTCATGTGTAGGACTTTGTCTTGTCAAAATTTGTCTATTTGTTGACACGATATTAAATGATTGTTTGAAGGATTAAGTAGGGGTTCCTGTGTAGGACTTTGTCTTATCAAAAATAGGGTTGACTAATTCTTTATAATATTTTAAATAATTTTGTGTTGATTAATTTATTTAATATTTAAAATATTAATTAATTAATCTATATTTACAAGTGTATGTATTAAACTATGATTTACATTATAGAGATGTAAGAAGTTGTAGTGCCAATTATAATAATAAATAAACTCTGAGATTAAAAGTTGTAGTGGAGATTATAATAGAAATCCTTTTATTGTGATAAATATTCTCTTAGAAAGTAGCTTGGTAAATACATTTTAATAAACCAACTTAATGTGTTTTTTTGCCACCTCCTATAAATCATAAATGAAAAAATTATTTTTTAAATAAAAGTTAAATTAAAAATATTTGTTACTACATATTAGGTTTAGTAATTTCATTTACAAATTTTATATATTAACATTAAAAACATTTTATTTTGTTTTAATGTAATATAAAAATAAAATATAATACAATATTAAGCATCCTCAAAAACCCTAGAACACCAGAAAGATATAGAAAGATATAAGCCAAACTTGTGATCCCTTCCTGACGGGTTTTCTGATTTTTGCAGAGAACTTTCCCCACGGGCGCTTCCTAACTCCTCTATATTGCCTGGATATCATCATCCTCCACTTCCAGCAAATGGTGGCGGATCAACTCCAACATATTCATGCTAAAACTCGCCGCTGCAGCACCAATCAGATTCAGAGAGATTGATTTCCGTAAACAGGAACGCATGTCGATCCAGAGATGAATTCGAAATTCGAATATAAAGCACTTTTGTTTCATTTTCATGTGTGGCAAGTACAGTGCATATTCCCTCCTTACGTTTGCCTCATTTTCATGATTAGATTCCACTATATTATACTGGATTAAATAATAAATATTTTACTTTTTCGCCTGCACTACACCTGTCATCACACGTATGTCATCTCGTTTTAACCAAACAAACTTAAGATGAAAAGTTGGTTTTAGACCATAAACTCATATGACTTTGCCTAAAGCTAAGAAATTGGATTGAACAACCAATGAAGTATTATGCACTAGTTATACAATCTTGCAATAACAACAACTAGAACTAGAGAAGAACTAGAAAGGTCTTGGGAAACACTAGTTCAAGAAGAAGAAAGAGAAATTATTTGAAGACAAAGAAGAGACGAAAGAGACCAGAGAAATGACAGATGAGCTCGAAGAGTGCAAGAGCAAGGCAGAAATTAAAGATGGAAAAATACAGAGAAGCAATCACCAGAAGAAAGAGCAAGCAGTTCCACCTCTTAGAAGTTGAAAAAAATCCTTTTGAATAAAAGGCGAAACCTTCAAACATGGTTGATAGAAAAAACCCAAGAGAAGAAAGACAAGAAGAGGGAGACATGAAGAAAGATGAGAACTAAGGTTCATAAACCTAAGAAGGGTAAGAAACTCCCCTCTTGACCTTCGAGGAGAACAACATGAGCTCTCAGTTCTTCCTAAAAGTGTTTTGAAGACATTTTTTGGAGATGGAGCGATTGATGCTAAAAGACATATTGATTTGTTTTGGGATGTTTGTGATTTTCATCTTATCGAACATGATGATGTGATGGTAAGGTTGTTTCTCCAAACTTTGTCGGGGCAAGATTATGAATGGTACATATCATTGCCCACAAGATCAATCGGCTCATTTGATAATCTTGAAACGATGTTCTTTAATATGTTTGCTCCTCCAATTGCGTATCATACTCTTCTTACCAACTTCACTGATCCAGATGGATTTCGGTGGCCTCCCACCTATTCCAACTGGTTCATTTTAGCAGTTTTCTAGTTTGGTAGTTTTTTCCTAGTTTTTAGGTCCCTAACTTCTGTGGTCGTTTTAAGGCCCTAAACAATGTTTGTAGGGCTCGCCATAGTCAAACTAAATATCCAATCAAATTATGATGGTAACATGTGTATTCCTCGGATAGACCTTTCCAACGGGCTATCGTGTGCCTAAAACGGAGATCGTATGCAAAAGTTACAACCCTGGGAAGTTGATGTACTAGCTTACCCCAACAGGACCCACATGACTTTTGGCGTTTCATCTCCTATGGTTAGGTTTTTGGATGTCTAGGGTTTTGGAATTCATGCTTATTGTAAAAAGGCCTTCAGAGCCTCATTGTAATATTCTTCTTGAGAATGAACTCAATTGTCATATCTCTTTTCAAAAATAAGTCGCTACCATTCCAGCAAGCTTGTTTTCCGCTGCATTTTACAGTTTTAGATTATTTCCTTATTGAACAGAAAACCAGTTTTACTGTATCTTTGTTATTCCATGTTAAGCATCTTTTAATAATATGTATTCATTTCATTTTTCTCATAAAATCTGGATCAGTGGTATTAGAGCGGTCTGCTCCATGTCATCTTAATGCATGTCCCCAAAGAGGTCAAGGTACAAAGAATTGGTTCTCTAGCTTGTTTCTCTTGAGGAAAAAAGGTCGTGCATGCCCAAACTACCTCTTATGGCAGGAGAAAATAAAGATGACGAGACAGGAGATCCTTTCAAAATGTTTCTTGAGGAAGCCCTCACGAAACAGAGGAATGAGATGATGGATAGTTTCGCACAAATTCTTCGTCGACTACCAACAAATGATGCATCTTCCTCGAGCAGAGGCGTCACCCCCTTAGAGGTACAAATCAACTTCGATATTCCTATATTGGAAGTTCAGATAGACACAGATGTTGTAGACAAGTGGTTGAATCTACTAGAAGGGTATCTTTCTGTCCATAACTTTTCTAATAGATAAAATATTACTTTTTCGCTCTTCAAAGTCGTTCCCTATGTCAAAGATTGGTGGAAAACTTTCTGTGAGAAAAAGGAAACAGAGGAACCCTCATTATTTATAGTTGCGGCCACCTGGGAATTTTAGGGATGCTATTAAGGAACAATACTACCCTGTCGGAAGTAATGACAACTTGTATAGCAAATGGACCATGCTACAGCAAGAAACAGACCAAGCAGTGCCAAATTTCACAAATATCTTCCATACCCTGTGCATCAAGTTCGGTATCAAAGATTTAGAGCGACATCTGGTGCTCAAGTATCATTGTTCTCTGCATAGATACATCCAGAACAAAATGGAATTTCTGAACATATCGTCTTTGGGCATGACCTATCAGTATGCTATCAAAATCGAGTAGAAGCTCAAACAAAAGACACGACAATTTGGGCCTCGGAACCCCTCACAGAAAAAGTCAGAAAAGGATGGCCCCAACCTACAGAAAAATTGACAGAGCAAATGTGGATAGTATCAGGACAACCAGTCCAAGCCACAAGAAAAGAAAGATATCGGGAAGTGGTGCAACTTCCATAAGAGCCCTTGGCATAACATTGTTGATTGTCACTCAAAGGAGTTGTTGGCGGCCGAAGTGAAAGTCTCTGAATCAGATGTGGGTTTTGACTCTAAGTTAAAACCAAAAACGGGAAGACAGATCATTGACATGGAACCCAGTGCCATCATTCCTACCACCAAGCTCCAGCCTAGCGAATCAGATGAGCCACAAGAAGGCAAGAACATTTTTCATTCACAGATGTGGGTAAAAGGCACCCTGTTGTACTTCATCGTTGATAGTGGTAGCCAGAAGAACCTCATCTCATGAGAGGTCATCAAGCAGTTGGCCCTATTGAGAACGTCGCACCCGCAACCCTACACCATTGGATGGCTTCGCCAAGGAAGCAATCTCCGAGTCAGCCAACAGTGTCAACTGTCGTATGGCATCAAGACCTTCAAAGACGTGATATTGTGTGATCCTGCTCCTCTCTAATTTTGTAATGTTCTTTTGGGCCAACCTTACTTATGGAAACGTCATGTTGTGTATGAGTCTAGGACTCGTAGTGTTATTATTACTTTGAACAATAAATTTTATAGGATACCTGAGGCAGTGTCTCCTAGTGTTATTTCATTGATCTCTGTCAAGTAATGCAGGAAGGTCATCTCTCAGACCGAGAAATGTTTCTTCTTCGTGATTCTCTCTCAGAGTAAGCGAAAGATCATGGCCACATCCAAGGCCTCCATGGTCGATCTCTCCACACAAATGAATCAAGTGGATAATTTCGTGGAAGAATATTCAGATATATTCTCCTCTCCTACCAGGGTACCTCTGCATTGCCAGGTCAAGCATCCCATCGATCTGACCCCAAGCACACCATTACCCAATGGGCTAGTCTACCGCTACTCTCTGTTATAAAATGAGGAGATCAAGAGGAAGATCCAAGAACTAATCTGCAAGGGGCATATCCATCCCATCTCATCGCCTTGTGGGATCCCAATCATGTTGGTGTAGAAAAAAATATGGGACCTGGCGACTATGCATTGATTATCGGACACTGAATAAAATCACTGTCCAGAACCGATACCCAATTCCCCGAATCGATGACGTCCTTGATCAGCTCACAATTTCCAAATAATTCAGTAAGATTGATCTGAAGTTTGGCTACCACCAGGTCCCAATAGAACAGACAGATGTATGGAAGACTACCTTCAAGTGAAAAGAAGGTCTTTTTGAATGGTTGGTCATGCCCTTTTGATCTGGATTATTTTCGGCACAAAATGAGAGCGGAGATATAATAACTAAATGCACAGAGATATCGCAGATATTCAATAATATAGCATAAATGTATCATAGATGAAACCATAAACACAAATATACAGTAATACATGATTTCTATTAATGAAAGAAATGTACAGAGACTGTAAAAATACAGAGTGAAAGATTCGCTAGAATGATGGTAGCTTATCTCTTAGAAGAGATGTGTCGGCTACTCGCATTCAGAAGAAGATGATTACAATGAGGCTCTGAAGGCCTTTTTACAATAAACAGGAAATCCAAAAACCATAGACATCCAAAAAACTAACCCTAGGAGATGAAGCACCAAAAGTCACGTGGGCCCCGTTTAGGTAAGTTAGTACATCAACTTCCCGGGGTTGTAACTTTTGCATACAATATCCATTTTAGGCACATGATAGCCCATTGGAAAGGTCTCGTCGAGGAGATTCATTTTGTAGTCAATATCAAAGGAACTTCCATCTTGCTCCCCATTTTCCAAAAAATGTCGTTTAGGGCCTCAAAATGGCCCCGAAAGTTAAAAACTGCTAAAAATAGTAAATTACCAAAATTGCCAAAAAATTGTTTTGAGCCAATTGGAAAAGGTGGGTGGCCACCGATATCCATCTAGATCACCTTTGGTTTGACAAATGTTGCAGAAAATTTTATGAGGATGATAGAAGATATCCCGTGACCTTTCACCAATACTTTTGTAGTGGTGTATATGGATGACATCCTCATCTACAACAAGACTTGGGTGGAACATTTACAACATATTAAGTAGGTTCTGCACACCCTGCTGAAGCACAAACTTTATGCAAACTTGAAAAATTTCTCCTTCGGCATGGACAGGGTCCATTACTTAGGCTACATCGTTGATCATCATGGTGTGCATGTGGATCCAGCCAAGATCGAGGCCATCCATGACTAGCCAACCCCATCCACACTCACTGAGCTTTAGAGCTCCTTGGGCCTCACTAATTTCTATCACAGGGTCCTACTGGGATAATTGCATATCGCATGGGCCCTCATCCAAGTAATCAAAGGTGGCGGTAAGGAAACATTTGTGTGGAGCTTGTCCCAACAACAAGCCTTCGATGACTTGAAGCAACGTTCGTACTCATCCCCAGTACTTTCATTACCGGACCTGCAAAATCCCTTTGAGATCGAGACATATACTTCAGACCATGGATGATTTTAAGAATGGAAATTTATATTAAAACGTAGAAACATGGGCTAATCGTACAAGTCCTTAATATGAAAAATGTAAAATCTTTCACGATAGTTTTATAAAAATATTCAAATTTCTAAGGATTTTATATAGTTTCTATAAAATTTTGACAATTTCTAAGGAAAAATAATTTTATTCTACGGAATTTGGGCAAACAGTTTCTATAAAAAATGGAAATTGGCGAATCATTTTTTGGGAAAAACCATGGAAAATTAGCCCAATTGTGAAATGTATCCCCTTAAATCATCTACGCTTCAGACTATGTTGTGGGCGTCATTCTCACTCAAAGCGACCACCTCCTGGCATATCATAGGGAGACACTATCAGATGTTGTCCATAAGTACCCTACTCACGACAAAGAAATGTAATCCATTGTCCAAGCCTGCTGCCAATGAAGACATTACATTCTTGGGAAGGAGACAGTCATCCACACTGATCACGAGCCATTATAGTTCACGCAGACCCAAGGAAAATTGCAGAATGACTTCCATCAGAAGTGGTCCACATACATACAATAGTTCCACCTCAAAATCAAGTAGAAAACAAGAAGTACCAACCGAGTTGTTGATTTCCTCATCTGACCTCCAGTCCCGGCACTCACCATGATGCTAGACTCTTGCAGCCACGAGACCTTCGGATAGCCCCAGCTCTATGAGATAGACCCTAACTTCTCCACCACCTACAAAATGTTGGGCACAAACTCAGTGGTCACTAATTTCCATCTTCAGGACATGTTGTTGTATCATCTGGGCCATCTCCGCATTCCATCAAGTAAGCACGCGAAGCTGATTTGCAAATCTCACTATAGTCGGATGGCAGGACACTTTGGCGTCGAAACGACAACAACAGTGTTGTAGAAACATTTCTACTAGTCAAAACTTCAACATGATGTCGGCAAGTATATCAGGTCTTGCACCGCCTACGTTATTGCCAAACCGACCACTGAGAAACAGGTCTTGTACACCCTGTGCCTATTCCTGACAGGTTGTGGGAATCCATCTCAATGGACTACATGTCATGTCTCTCGACCACCAAGAGGGGAAATGAATTTGTTTTTGTAGTGCTTGATCGATTTTCCAAGATAGCGATTATGATCTCCTGCAAGAAGAACATCGCCACAGAGGCCACTTCCAATCTCTTCTTTGAACGAGTATGGGTACATTTTGGGATCCCACAAACCATTGTCTCATATTGATACAATCGTTTCCTCAACACATTATGGTCGAGCCTCTAGTCACTGCTGGATACCAAGCTCACCACTGGCTTCCACCCCTAGACAGATGGAGAAACTGAGGTCGTTAATCGAATGATCGTACATATCCTACGCATGTAAAATTCTAAGCACCCCCACACATGGGATGAGAGTCTTCCCTATGTCCAGCATAGCTACAATCGAGCCCTGCATAGCTCAACTAGACATAACCCCATTCAGGTGGGGTTGGGATTCCAACCATTGGGCCCCATGGATGTTGCACTTCCCCCGGCGATCACCTCGACCGACTCATCCCCTACTCCACCAAAAGCTGACAAATCCACCTGGTTCATTGAGCGGATCCAACACATCCACCAACAGGTTAAGGATATTTTACAGAAGTCCAATTCCAAGTACAAGAAGCGCCACTATCAACATCGGGTGCCACATAAGTTTCAAGTGGGAGACAAAGTTTGGCTGCACTTGCAGAAAGAATGCCTTACAAGGACCCATCGAAAGCTTTGCCCACTCCATTATGGGCCATACACCATCACCAAGGTTTTGGGTGACAATGCTTTTGAGCTCAACATTCCCCCTTTCCTTGGCCTGCACCTAGTCTTCAATGTGGCTCTACTTCGACCATATTTCCCACCATTATTGGACACCTCAGAGATAGCGGAGCAATTGACACCAATAGATCTCAACCCTCACTGCATACAACAGGCATCCAGTGATAAGATTGTTGACACCCAGATCGATGGCACTTGAAAGCAAAGGATCCAACTTTATCGAGTTGTCAAAGCAGGGCAACTCCTGCACCAAGGAAACTGGCTCACCCGGGGCCAAATTCAGAAGAAATTTCCTCATCTGATGGGGAAACTCAATGAAATGGAGACCATTTCTTCCTAATGGGGAAGGATTGATCCATATGGATATCAGTGGCTTCCCACCTATTCCAACTAGTTCATTTTGGTAGTTTTCCAGTTTGGCAATTTTTTCCTAGTTTTTAGGTCCCTGACTTCCAAGGCTGTTTTGAGGCCCTAAACAACGTTTTTAGGGCTCGTCATAGTTAGACTATAGACAAGGTCAAATTATGATGAAAACATGTGTATTCCTCGGATAGACCTTTCAAACGAGCTATCGTCCGCCTAAAACGAATATCGTATGCAAAAGTTACAACCCTGGGAAGTTGATGTACTAGCTTACCCCAACAGGGCCCACATGAATTTTGACGCTTCATCTCCTACGGTTACGTTTTTGGATTTATATGGTGTTGGCATTCATGCTTATTGTAAAAAGGCCTTCAGATCCTCATTGTAATCCTCTTCTTGCCAATGATCACAACTTTCACTTCTCTTTTCACAGATAAGCCGCCACCATTCCAACAAGCTTGTTTTCTGCTGCATTTTACAGTTTCATCTTATTTCCTTATTGAATAGAAAATCATTTTTACTGTATCTTTGTTATTATGTGTTACACATCTTTTAATAATCTGTATTCATTTCATTCTTCTCATAAAATCTGTATCATTCACCCAAATTTTTCTAAAGAAAAATGAGAGGACAAGGTATTTCAATTTTAGATGCAATAAAACATTGAATAAAATTCCTGAAGAAAGGAGGCTTAATGATCAATTAATACTTGGTTTCTATAAAAATTCCATGCCATCTAATGTGAAGTTCGCCATTCGAACTTCTCAAATTGAAACTTTAGATGAAGAAATGATCAAAGCTATGGAGATGGAGGAAATCATGATTGAAACGGGCATTGAACCTGACATTATCCTTGGAAGAGTGAAAAGGAAGATGGATAATTAGAACATTATTGATTAGGGAGCATCTAGTTCAAAGAGGAATGAAGAGAAAAAGCCATGACCTGTTGAAAAGCAAACAATCAGTGGATGATTATTTAAAGGAACTATCCTAGATGTAAAAATAGATCATGTTGCATCTTAGGAGACGAAACAAAGAATGGAGATTTCTCAGATGAACATAAACATCAGACAAATGAAAAAAGAAATAACAAGGCTAAGAAGGAATTATAATTTCATGACTGATATGAGGATGTCGGGATTTATAGACCCCTATACCAAGATAGAAAGAGTACAAGTGGACACTAACATCTCTTTAAACTCATCTAGAAAAATAAAATCAAGAAGGAGCAAAAGGATATGATGTACATTTTTCGATGTTTGTCCTCACTGTTTCAATCCCTGAGTGTTGGTCCCCGGTTTTGACCATGCTCTTTGCCTATACTATATACCACAGACCTCCATTTATATGCCAGTACCACCCTTTTGACCTCATTTTGACATAATCAACATCTCCTTACCATTCAAAGGGGTCACCTAAAGTATCTTTGAATTTCAAGCTATTTTTATGCACTTTAATGCTTTAAATTGATAATGGGACTAATATCGCTTGGGTTAGGTACAACTGCTATTTTTGGAACAGGATGCCGGTACCAGGTACCAACTCGCACCCGGGGAGGTACCAGTGGAGCCATTCGAGATCTGCGCATTATGGTGTGCGTTATGGTTCGAATGAGAGATAGAAGATTCGTAGGACAATTGGAGTCATCGCCACAGGGTGCTTGAAGGCCTAATGATGAAACTGGATCGATTATTCTTCATCGTTCACACTTCGTGACACTACGTGTCACGAAGATGTGAAATACATTTTCAGTTTGATTACAAGACTATTCCCGGATCGGGGATCCGTTTGTTTCTATGCATCTTTGTTTTCGACTGTTATGAACAATAAGACTTCTATAAAAACCAGGGATCACTCCTGAGAATGGGTTACTGTTACTGTTGTCGTTGCTATTGCTATTGTTATTGTTGGATTATGTGATACCGTGAACCTATGTTTTGAATACAGATTGCTGTTACGTTATATTATTCGACTGATATGTGATTTGAGTATTTTTTCCTAAGTTGATGAAGCACGGAGTTTATGCAGTGATTGAATAGAATGTTATAGTTGGCTCTGGTCGTTACTAACAACATTTGTGCCGTTTGGTTGGGCCCGCCAAACCGGTGCAAGTCGCTGCCTTATTTTACAATAGGTTTAGTCTGATGTTGTTATAGACTTAGTTCATTTTAATGCTTTAGAACTTGCATATAAGGTAGCTTAACGCTCATAGATCTAGTTGCTTTAGCATATTGGCATTTGTTTATCTGAATGGTATATATGCAACTCATAGCATGACATCCATTTGGATGTTTCAAAATTGTGTTTCTTTATTCCTCACTTGAATCATCCCAGTGTACTGTTATCTTTGACGTTGCTGAGTGTTAAACGCAGAATTGATGCCTGTAGGGTTTAGAATATGCATGTGGTTATTTGGTTTTCATTCTCAATTCGAATATAACTCAGAATTAGCATGCACTTTGCTTTGTTAGACAGTAGTTATTTCGCCTGCTTAGAATAGTTAGATTACAGTTAGAACAAAGGGGAGTTCCTGGTACCAGTAGTTAGGCAAGTACTCTGTTTTCCTG
>JASDQU010882845.1:53065-64650 GCA_032191745.1 Picea mariana
AGATGTGAGTTCTGACTCTAAGTCAGAACCAGAAAGGGGAAGACGGATCATTGACATGGAACCTAGTGCCATCATTCCTACCACCAGGATCCAACCTGGCGAACCAGACAAGCCACAAGAAGGCGAGCACATTTTTCATTCACAGATGTGGATAAAAGGCACCCCGTTGTACTTCATCATTGATAGCAGTAGCCAGAAGAACCTCATCTTAGGAGAGGTCATCAAGAGGTTGGCCCTACTGAGAACGTCGTACCCACAACCTTGCACCATTGGATGGCTTCGCCAAAGAAGCAATCTCTGAGTCAGCCAACAGTGTCGACCGTCGTATGGCATCAAGACCTTCAAAGACACGATATTGTGTGATCCTTCTCCTTTCAAATTTTGTAATGTTCTTTTGGGCCAACCTTATTTATGGAAATGTCATGTTCTGTATGAGTCTAAGACTTGTAGTGTTATTATTACTTTGAACAAGAAATTTTACAGGATACCTGAGGCAGTGTCTCCTAGTGTTATTTCATTGATCTCTGCCAAGTAATGCAGGAAGGTCATCTCTTAGACCGAGAAATTTTTCTTCTTCGTGATTCTCTCTCAGAGTAAGCAAAAGATCATGGCCACATCCAGGGCCTCCATGGTCGATATCTCCACACAAGAGAAGCAAGTGGATAAGGTCATGCAAGAATATTCATATATATTCTCCTCTCCTACCAAGGTACCTCTGCACTGCCAGGTCAAGCATCCCATCGATCTAACCCCAGACACACCACTACCCAATGGGCCAGTCTACCGCTACTCTCTGTTAGAAAACAAGGAGATCAAGAGGAAGATCCAAGAACTACTCTACAAGGGGCACATCCATCACATCTCATCACCTTGTGGGATACCAATCGTGTTGGTGTAGAAAAAATATGGGACCTGGCGACTCTACATTGATTATCGGGCGTTGAATAAAATCACTGTCTGGAACCGGTACCCAATTCCCCGAATCGATGACCTCCTTGATCAGCTCACAATTTTCAAATAATTGAGTAAGATTGATATGAATTTCGGCTACCACCAGGTCCCAATAGAATAGGCAGATGTATGGAAGACCGCCTTCAAGTGAAAAGAAGGTCTTTTTGAATGGTTGGTCATGCCCTTTTGATCCGGATTATTTTCGGCACAAAATGGGAGTGGAGATATAATAAATAAATGCATAGAGATATCAAATATATTCAATAATATAACATAAATGTATCATACATGCAACCATAAACACTGATATACAATAATACACGATTTCTATTAATGAAAGAAATGTACAGACACTGTAAAAATACAGAGTGAAAGACTCGCTAGAATGGTGGCAGCTTATCTCTTAGAAGAGATGTGTTGGCTACTCGCATTCACAAGAAGATGATTACAATGAGGCTCTGAAGGCATTTTTACAATAAACGGTAAATCCAAAAACCATAGACATCCAAAAACCTAACCCTAGGAGATGAAGCACCAAAAGTCATGTGGGCTCCATTTAGGTAAGTTAGTACATCAACTTCCCGGGGTCGTAACTTTTGCATATGATATCCGTTTTAGGCACATAATAGCCTGTTGGAAAGGTATCATCGAGGAGATTCATTTTGTAGTAAATATCAAAGGAACTTTCATATTTCTCCCCATTTTCCCAAAAACATCGTTTAGGGCCTCAAAATGGCCCCAGAAGTTAAAAACTGCTAAAAATAGTAAATTACCAAAATTACCAGAAAATTGTTTTGAGCCAGTTGGAAAAGGTAGGTGGCCACTGATATCCACCTGTATCACCTTTGGTTTGAAAAATGTTGTAGCAAATTTTATGAGGATGATAGAAGATATCCCATGACCTTTCACCAATACTTTTGTAGTGGTGTATCTGGATGACATCCTCATCTACAACAAGACTTGGGTGGAACACTTGCAACATATTAAGTAGGTTCTGCACACCTTGCGGAAGAACAAACTTTATGCAAACTTGAAAAATTTCTCCTTCGGCATGGACAGGGTCCATTACTTAGGATACATCGTTGATCATCATGGTGTGCATGTGGATCCAGCCAAGATCTAGGCCATCCATGACTGGCCAGCCCCATCCACACTCATTGAGCTTCAAAGCTCCTTGGGCCTCGCCAATTTCTATGACAGGGTCCTATTGGGATTATCTCATATCGCATGGGCCCTCATCCAAGTAACCAGAGGTGGCGGTAAGGAAACATTTGGGTGGCGCCTATCCCAACAACAAGCCTTCAATGACTTGAAGCAGTGTTCGTGCTCATCCCTGGTACTTTCATTACCGGACATGCAACATCCCTTTGAGATCGAGACATATGCTTCAAAGTTCAGACTATGTTGTGGGCATCATTCTCACTCAAAGAGACCACCTCTTGGCATATCATAGTGAGACACTATCAGATGTTGTCCATAAGTACCCTACTCACGACAAATAAATGTAATCCATTGTCCAAGCCTGCTGCTAGTGGAGACATTACATTCTTGAGAAGGAGACAATCATCCACACTGATCACAAGCCACTATAGTTCATGCACACCCAAGGAAAATTGCAGAATGTCTTCCATCAGAAGTGGTCCACATTCATATAGTAGTTCCACCTCAAAATCAAGTAGAAAACATGAAGTACCAATCAAGTTGTTGATTTCTTCATCCGACCTCCAATCATGGCACTCACCATGGTGCTAGACTCTTGCGGCCACGAGACCTTTGGATGGCCCCAACTCTATGAGATAGAACCTAACTTCTCCACCACCTACCAAATTTTGGGTGCAAATTTA
The DNA here is from genome assembly GCA_032191745.1 of Picea mariana. Lineage (NCBI taxonomy): Eukaryota > Viridiplantae > Streptophyta > Pinopsida > Pinales > Pinaceae > Picea > Picea mariana. Next base: position 55,861 of record JASDQU010882845.1, read on the forward strand.
GTGGTCACTAATTTCCATCTTCATGACATGTTGTTGTATCATCTGGGCCATCTTTGCATTCCATCAAGAAAGCACGTGAAGTTGATTTGGGAAGCTCACTGCAGTCGGATGGCAAGACACTTTGGTGTTGAAACGACAGTGGCAGTGCTGCAGAAACATTTCTATTGGTTGAAACTTCAACATGATGCCAACAAGTATATCAGGTCCGACACTACCTACGCTATTTCCAAACCGACCACTAGGAAACAAGTCTTGTACACCCTTTTCCTACTCCTGACAGGTATTGGGAATCCATCTCAATGGACTACATGGCAAGCCTCTCTTCCACCAAGAGAGGAAATGACTTTGTTTTTGTGGTTGTTGATCGATTTTCCAAGATAGTGATTATGACCTCCTAAAAGAAGAACATCACCACAGAGGCCACTTTTAATCTCTTCTTTGAACGAGTATGGGTATATTTTGGGATTCCACAAATCATTGTCTCATATCGGGACAATCAGTTCCTCAACACATTCTGGTTGAGCCTCTGGTCACTACTGGATACCAAGCTCACCACTGGCTTCCACCCCCAGATAGATGGTGAAACTGAGGTTGTCAATCGGATGATCATACATATCCTGTGCATCTACAATTCTAAGCACCCCCACACATGGGATGAGAGCCTTCCCTATGTCTAACATAGCTACAACTGAGCCCTGCATATCTCAACTAGCCACAACCTCTTTCAGGTGGGGTTGGGATTCCAACCATTGGGCCCCATGGATGTTTCACTTCCCCTAGCGACCACCTCGACTGACTCATCCCCTGCTCCACTAGAAGCTGACAAAGCCACCTGGTTCATTGAGTGGATCCAACACATCCGCCAACAGTTTAAGGATATTTTACAGAAGTCCAATTCCAAGTACAAGAAGCGCCATGATCAACATCGGGTGCCACATAAGTTTCAAGTGGGAGACAAAGTTTGGTTGCACTTGCAGAAAGAATGCCATACAGAGACCCATCGAAAGCTTCACCCACTCTATTATGGGCCATACACCATCACCAAGGTTTTGGGTGACAATGCTTTTGAGCTCAACATTCCCCCTTTCCTTGGCCTGCACCTAGTCTTCAATGTGGCTCTCTTTCGACCATATTTCCCACCATTATTGGACACCTCAAAGATAGCAAAGAAGTTGACACCAACAAAGATCAATCCTCACTGCATACAATAGGAATCCAATGATCAGATTTTGGACACCCATATCAATGGCACTCGAAAGCAAAGGATCCAACTTTATCGAGTTGTCAAAGCAGGACAACTCCTGCACCAAGGAAACTTGCTCACTCGGGGCCAAATTCGGAAGAAATTTCCTCATCTGATGGGGAAACTCAATGAAATGGAGACCATTTATTCCTAATGGGGAAGGATTGATATAGATGGATATCGATGGCTTTCCACCTATTCAAACTAGTTCATTTTGGCAGTTTTCCAGTTTGGCAATTTTTTCTAGTGTTTAGGTCCCTGACTTCCAAGGACGTTTTGAGGCCCTAAACAACGTTTCTAGGGATCATCATAGTTAGACTGTAGACAAGGTCAAATTATGACGAAAACATGTTTATTCCTCGGATATACCTTTCAAATGGGCTATCGTGCACCTAAAATGAATATCATATGCAAAAGTTATGACCTTGGGAAGTTGATGTACTAGCTTACCCCAACGGGGCCCACATGACTTTTGATGCTTCATATCCTATGGTTACGTTTTTGGATTTCTATGGTTTTGGAATTCATGCTTATTGTAAAAAGGCCTTTAGATCCTTATTGTAATCTTCTTCTTGCGAATGAGCACAACTTTCACATCTCTTCTCACAGATTAGCCACCACCATTCCAGCAAGCTTGTTTTCTGCTGCATTTTAGAGTTCCAGCTTATTTCCTTATTGAATAGAAAACCAATTTTGCTGTATCTCTATTATTATGTGTTACACATATTTTAATAATCTGTATTCATTTCATTCTTCTCATAAAATCTGTATCATTCACCCAAATTTGTCTAAAGAAAAATGAGAGGACAAGGGATTTCAATTTCAGATTCAATAAAACATTGAATAAAATTCCTGAAGAAAGGATGCCTAATGATCCAGTAATACTTGGCTGCTCTAAAAATTCCATGCCATCTAATGTGAATTTAACCATTCGAACTTCTCAAATTGAAACTTTAGATGAAGAAATGATCAAAGCTATGGAGATGGAGGAAATCATGATTGAAACAAGAATTGACCCTGACATTATCCTTGGAAGAGTGATAAGGAAGATGGATAATTTGAACATTGTTGATCAGGGAGCATCTAGTTCAAAGAGGAATGAAGAGAAAAAGACATAACCTGGTGAAAATAAAAAAATCAGTGGAGGATTATTTAAAGGAACTATCCTAGATGTAAAAATAGATCATGTTGCAGCTTAGGAGACGAAACAAAGAATGGAGATTTCCTAGATGAACACAAACATCGGAAAAATGCAAAAAGAAATAACAAGGCTAAGAAGGAATTATAATTTCATGACTAATCTGAGGATGTCAAGATTTATAGATGCCTATACCAAGACAGAAAGAGTACAAGTGGAAACTAACATCCCTTTAAACTCATCTAGAACAATAAAATCAAGAACGAGCAAAAGGATATGATGTACATTTTTCGACGTTTTTCCTCACTGCTTCAATCCCTGAGCTTGATCTTCAAACTCTCTAGCACAAACTAAGATATGCCATGGACAAAAAAGGGAAACAACTATCTCCTACTCTACTTGATTAGATAATACAAGTATATCTATGAATATTAGAGCAATAGTAGACAAGCAAATGTAACAAGACATCAATTTGAAGGAAATAGGCCAAGTATATATTGAATGAGAACCAATAAGAAGAAACTTACAGACCATGATTGATGTTGCAACAACCTCTCCAAGATATCCTCATCCAACCCTTTCACGAATGAATCAAGATCAAAATGATGATGCTTCATCGATTTCTCTCCCCTTTCACCATGGAAATGCCTCCAATTTATAGACTTTGAGAGGCTCAAGCACCTTGGGTATTGTTGGAATTGGTTGAGGATATGGCTCCATAAGTTATGATTTATTCCTTATATAGAGCCATGGAGTAGGATTCGAGCTAACCCAACCCCATCCTGTAAGAGTTGTCTATTAGAAAGAGGTGGGATTCTCCATGATTCCCTCTAACCAACATGGCGCTCCCACATAGTTGAAGACAGGGTGCCATGGTGCTCCTATATCATGACAGATAGAGCATTGGGGCTCCCTAAGCATGGAAGGGGAGCGCCAATCTTATTAATTTCCCAAAAATGGTCAAAATCCAAGGTGAAAAAGTATGTTTCGACTTCCAAATGATAGGGCTTTCCCTTCCAACATGATTTAGGGGTTGTGACAAGTGTTTCATGGTGTCGAATGAGTTGCGACACTTAGAAAAAGTATATGAGGCATGTTACGACACTTACTATACTTGCAAATGTTTGGGTGCAACACATATGAAACTTAATATGTGACGTTTGCACCACATGTGACACTTGTGACACTTAGAATGTGACATTTGTGCCACATGTGACACATTATGCAAGTGCGGAAATTTGACATGTAACAACTGGTAATATCTTGGACTGAAATCTTCTATGGAAACGTTGTTGAGTTTTCTCCCAAGGTTGGGTTTCCCAATATAAACTCTTGTGTTCTTGTGTCTACTATGCATGGTTAATATTAAAATTTTTTGTTATTTTGCTACATTGTTATAGTTGATATTTTCAATGTATAGTTATTCTAATATAATTGTTGTATGAAAGTGAATATTGTTATTATACATAAGGAAATAACTATCATATCTGATAATTATAAAACACCAATAGGTTGGGGACATGGTGTCCCATACCTCACCTCTGTCACACAATGACCTACAATTCTTTCGCCACAAAGAATTAACAGTCAATCATAAAACTAGATGCATAATTTCATGGGGAAATGGTCTACTAATGTAATAATGGTTATAATACATATTTGCATATTACAATGAATATCCCTCAACTCTTTTCATTAAGCATTTTTCTGTTGGCCAACACTTTAATACTTCATCTCTATTTTGACTTTGCTATAAACTAGTTAATTGGATAACCATAACTCTACTATTTATCATACTATTTATTCTCTTGAATGAATGCTTAGCTTCTTCTCTATCAGTTCATCTACCTCCCTCATTCTTCCAATGCCTAATGGTTCTTCATCTTCCACATTGTCATAACCTTTGATCTTAATTTAATGCAATTCCTAAAATCTCGATCTCTATGGCATTGTTCTCTTTTGTTACATCTATCTACATATTCATCGTTGCACTATTCCATGCAGTGTGTTGAACTAATCATCTTCCTCTTGCTCTCATGATCTATCACCTTTGTTGTCTTCCTTGATTTCATTATGTACATGATCCATCCTCAACTATTAGGTGTTATATTCCTCCATGCCCAAACTATGCACAACATCCTATTTTGTCTATGTATAAACATCATGTTGCACTTATACTAATCCATCTTTTTTTTCTTGTTGCCTTAATTTTGTTTCCTTCACTTTGCATTAACTATGCTCTTACTTATACTTCTCATGGATGCCCATGTATCAATGAATATCCATATTTGAAAATGGAGTGATTTGAAGACAAAGTCACAAATACACGGTAATATAAGGTTCATTGAAAGATGGATAGTGAAGAGTATAAATAATTATTACTTTCGTTAGATAAATACTCACATGGCCCCATTCTTAATGTTCCCAACCAAAAAATTGCATGATTTTCACTCTACGATGGTTTCCAAGGAACCCAACGTGAAGAATCAACTGTCCATACCCGTTTTCAGTTTCATTTCCCTCTTCCATAATAAAGGATCATAACCAATGCCTATTCTAAGAGCTACAAGCCACATTATTTGTTCTCTCTTGAAACAACCACAAATCTCAAGGTTCAACTATTTTCATTGATTTCTAACCCTTATTCTCTAGTAAACACTTCTCATCACCCGATCAATACTGAGAAATCTTCCTCAAATTATCCTACAAACAAATCCTCCATGAAAACTTCAAAACCTTTCCACCGATGGCCTTCCCTTTTCATCTAGAAACAATAAGACACCCAACCTTCCCAATCATAACCACTTTTAATGCCTCACCAATAAGTTCACTCGATCCTAAAACATTTTCACCTAGTCTTCCTCCCTATCTTCCCATGAGCAAACCCAAACCCATAAAAATACTACCCATACCACATTACTATTTCCCCCATCCTAATATCACACACAATTGCAATACCAACCTTACCCATGTCCCAATATCATTGTCACCACCATTGATGGTTAAGCTAGCTTTCATAGATCTTGATATTTCTTTTTATAATATCCAACCTTACCCATGTATCGATTCATTGTCACTACCATTGGTGGTTAAGCTAGATTCTATAGAGCTTTATATTGCCAAGTTTATAATCTCTTAGATAATTTCTTGTATTTATCTATTTCCCCTCATTGGATTCCTTATTAATACATTATTTGTAACATCTAATCCTCCATTTGTCTCCTTCCCACTCATGAACCAAAGGAAATTCACAAAAGGTTTCCTTGTATCTTAAGGTTAACCAAACACCCTAAACCTAACATTTCAAAAGATTAATTAAATCCCCTTAAGCATCTCAACAACAGACTTCACATTATCATCCTCAAAGTTGATAAAGATGATGCCACTTTCATCATGAACCCCAATGACTACACTTTCAAAATCATAGATTTTTTTGCTTCAATACTACCACAAACTCAAACATAACACTATAACCCAAATCACCATCATTACCACCAAATCTATCAACAACTCCCTCTAACGGTAAGAAAAAAAAAATAATAATAAAATTAGAAAGTGCTTAATATCTAAAAATCTACTTAACCCAAGAATCTACCATATTCTTAATATCCACTCGAAAAAAGACATACCTCTCCATCCCATCGTTAGTGTCATAGACTAGCTAGTTATGCTCTTGCCATCATTTTAGTTAATAATGTCCTAACTTGTTATTTAGTATGGTTATTTACATGAGAGAATGTATCATTGAGTAAGGTAAACTAAGACAATATATATATAATTATTGTTTTCAATAAATAATAATTAATTAATAATTTCCATTTGTTAATGTTGAATATTTTTTTTATTGATGAACATTGATTTAGTGGCAAGTTGAGAAATTTATTTATGTAAAGTATGAACTTTATAATATGTGCAAATGGTTGTGGTGATGATTTGACAGAAAATCGTTGACATTGTGTTCAAACTTTATATATAATTTATGTTTCTTGATATGGGTCGTGTGAATATAAGGGTTGTTGATTATTCATATATATAATTTCATTGATAATAAAATGTTATGAAATTGCTTTTTAATAAGATTTAAAATTGTTTTTAATTATATATAAGAGTTTATCTTTTTTCAGATATAAGGAAATAGGTTAATAGCCCAAAACCTAAAGGCATATAGTAAGAGTGAAAATGATGAGTGTTGTTGTTTACTCAAATGAGGTTTTGGAGTCAAATCCTCGGCTAGGAGCTTGTATAGGGTCTCACTTGATGTTCCCACTGGGTTAGGACCATAATCAGGATGAACGGTTTACCTCGTTTACCATCCACGAAATGTGGGGAAGTACTATTGGTTACTTCTCTCCTATACTGTCTAATTTTATTGACCCAGGGTTCATGTATGTTCAGGCTTCCAACAAAGCCTCTAAAACTATCGGCCCTCCTGGTAAACTAGAAGGCAACACAACACACAGGATGTGTTGTGCAGTCTCAACCGAGATAGCTTTAATGGGTGGTTGTAATAAGCAGGTGTTTACATCCTAAGATTGAGTGGGAGATAAGCGAGCTAAATATTGAACCCTTATTATCACTTGTAAATGCAACATATTGTTATTCATGATTTATGTAGTAGATCCATAGGCTTATTCCCTTAATATCACAAAAGCACTAAACAAGCAATAGAATAACTCATTCATTCAACACAATGATAAAGGATTCAGGCAATATAATATGCAAACATTCATCACATAACACAGATGTTACCGTGGTTCACCCCCTCCTAGGGCTACGTCCACAAAGATTTGTCTCAACTCTTTTATTATATTGTGTTCACATCTACAATGCCGCACGCTTAAAACTCTTCTCAGTCGGGTGAGATCTATATGAGGTGGACTAGATCGCACCAGGTTCCACAACTTGCGATCTAACCCTCAAGATCTACCCTCCTTCTTCCTCTCTATCTCAACAACTTATACAAAATAGGTCTTACAACAAAACATTACCTATCACATCAACTCATGCGTAGCTTACAATAGAATACTAGTAATTTGTCGCCAATTGACCTGATCCACACAAAAGCCAACAACAACCCCCCTATGATACCTACGTATCACTAGTTATACTTTTCAGGGTCTTCATCCATTTACAACATCTTACAAAAACTCTAACCCTACTGTCTTTAGGTCTTCTTCTACATGCATGCATGTTGTTCTTCCTTCCAACTGTCGCTTTCCTTGTGTAGGCCTTCCTTGCATGCGCACGTGCTGTGTTTACTTTCAGTTATTGCTTCTCTTGTGCATGATTTATTTCCAAAAAACGCCATTCTTTTCTCGAGCCACCTAATCTTTGTGTGCCTCCTCAATCTCCTTGGTGATTGCCTAAAACTTTTCCTTGAGTGTTGTTTCCTATGTATGTGCCTATGCAGTCTTCGCCTTGAGTGTGTCCACTATCTGAACTACAATTTCCTCACTAATCAATTCCACACACTCTGCCTGGGTTTGTTCTATCTGTTCCTTGGCTTCCTCTTCTTGTACCAGGACTTCTGCTACCTTCTCTTGTAGTGGTTCCATTTGAGCTTGTCACTCCTGTTTCTGTGTTTGTGCAGTAATTAGATCTACCTACAATCTCTTCATATCCCGCATCCCTTTGACGTGTTCTGTGATTGGTATTGTCTTTTGCTTCTGCTTGAGCTCTTGGATCACTGCATTGATCCTTTCTTCTTCCTTGTACCATTGTTGGACCTACTGATCCTCCTCTAACTTCATCCAAAGATACGCTACTTTATTGAACAAGTCAGCTGTTGTGATGACCTACTGCTCTATTTCCTACAACTGCATTGTTGCTTCTTGCTTCCTTTGATCCTTGATTTCTGGTTGAGTGGTTGGTATGAGTTGTTCTCGGATATTCTCAATCTCTTTCTGATATTGATCGATTTCCTATTCAATCTGATTAATCTTTTTTGTTGTGATTTCATCTCCCTGTTGGATCATGTTGTCATTGATGCCAATGGTTTGATTGATTGATGTCAAGTGATTGATTGATNTTGTCCTTGATGAGAATGCATAGATGAATATGGATCAATGAGTTGTCATTGATACATGATGAAGATGGATCGATGTGGTTTCATTGGTATATGATGCATTGTTGGAAAACTGTATAGATGACTCTTTATTGTCTTATCATGATTGATAAGATGCACAAATGGATGAACTCCATAGTGGTACCCTTATGGTGAAAGCCCTCATGGGAAGACGCTTTGTGGATTGAGTTATCCTAGAAGAATGGTTGGAGGACCCTTGCTATCATTATTTTCTTATCATGATTGATAAGGTTCATAAATGGATGAACTCCAAAGTGGTCCCCTTATGGTGAAAGTCCTCACGAGAAGACGCTTTGCGGAGTAAGAGAACCCATGCTTAATTGT
>JASDQU010882846.1:0-13623 GCA_032191745.1 Picea mariana
GACCAAATCCCCTTTTGCGGATTGGTCAATAGACAATTGTAATAGGCATAATAAGAAGTCGGCCCCAGCAGTTATTATTGAGACCCAGAAATAAAATAAAGGTGGGTTTACCCACCCAGAGTGAGAGGTCGGCCCTACGAGTGAAGACCCTTCACACGTGCTAGTCTTGTATATATAGAGAGGCTAGCGCCTCACTTTATCACACAACACACTTGCTCATTTTCTAAGAGGCAAGCTGCAACTTACCAGTTGGAGAGAGGGAGAAGAGTGGCGCATCTTTTGGAGAGGACTATTTGTATTGGTTTGAGTTATCTCTTGACATTGTATTGGCAATTTATGATAAGGAAGTTTTTGCTGGGTTTTCTTCCCCTAGAGGGTTTCCCAGGATAAATGCTGTGTCTCTTGTGAATGTGTATTTCTCAGTGATCTTGTTCTTATGTTGCTCTTATCTATTGAAATGCAAAGAACCATAATAATGGCATAAACATTAACACTAATAGCATAAATGGAATATAAATAGAATTGCTTATGATAGAGATGTAAAGCATATAAACTTTAAAGTACTTGCACATAAATGGTATAACTTGAAAGCATATACAAGTGCTTGAAAGTAAAATGATAAGCAATATAGAGACCAGTGCCAATAATGTAAATATGCTTGCTGAAAGAAAGTGTTGCAAGTGTTCTTGGTAAATTTTATTATTAAGGGGTTTTTGCTTGAATTAGTAGTGGTTTTGATTCGTGAAGTGGCTTGATAATTGCAAGCACTTTGTGATTGCAAAATTGTAAATGTGAAACATAAAGTAAATCTAATCTAAATATTTGGCCCTTTAGAAACTATCCCTCAATTGGGTACACAGAGCAATGCTAGAGGTCCAATGAGGAGAGAACAAATCTCATTAGAGAGTTTCCCCCTGACTTCAAACACAAGTTCAATGTAGGATCCCAAGTTAACAATAACAACTATCAGATTTCCCTATTATACTAAATCCACACGGACCAGTTCCTGTTCTGTATGAAACCCAAGATAGAGCAAGCTCGTGAGGGTCAAGAACATACTAGGGCTGCTGAGGGGATGGTTTATTTGCCAAATTGAAATTGCAAAAAGGATATCTAAACTAAACTAATCTAGAAAATGAAATCTAACTAATGTTTTGCGGTGCTGTGGGTTTATTTTATCTTTTTAAGTTAGCAAAATAAAGAAAAAGCTAAATGAAACAATCACACCAAAGACACCTTTCCTCCCTGAGGGGGTTGAAATTGGGCGTTGGGTAGCCCAATGATTTTATTAATGATTTACAATCTCTTTTCAGGAATGCTTGTGATCCTCTATAGAAGGAGGATCAACCAACTTACAAGAATGGAGGAAAGGTGTTTCTGGGGGTCCTGTATGGTCCAAATCCTTGAAAATTGGGCAGAGTCTCCTCTAGGCTGTTCATCTTTCCTGCAAAAACAGCAAGTAAACAACCCCCAAAGATGCCCAAAATAACTTTGGACAACTTGCGGAAAAAGGTCAAACAGTGGCAAAAATTTTCCAAGTAAAAAGTAAACTAAACTAGCAATTTACAACCACAAAGGCAAGCCAAATGACAAGCTTCCTTAGTGGTTTTATTTTCTGTTTGGAACAACAAATAAAATTGCACTAAAGTTGCCGAATATTAAATTGAAAGCACTTAGAAAGCGAACTACCCTTTAGCCTTTTAAAATTTTGAATGGAAGCTTGCTAAAAGATGAATTATTTCTATGCTAGATCTAATATTTTAATAGAACTTGCTAGAAGTTGCCGAACATTGCTGCTACTATAATTTTATCTTTGTTTTATATAACTTGTTTTAGTAGAACATAATTCATCTAAGAAGTCACTGATAATAATTATTGAAATCATTGTTATTGCTAATGTTTGATGTTTCATTGGTAAAGGGCAGGTACCATTCATTTCCATTTCCTTTTACCCCTTTGAACTTTACCAAGTGACTTCTTTCCTTGAGTGACCTAGAGAGAGGGGTGGGTTTTACCTGGTCTTTTTACCCTTCATCAAACAACTAGGTCCTGGGACGTCTCCCTTGGATTGAGTATTTTCTCCTCCTAAATAGAAAGAGGTATCCTATTGGGGTGACAATGATAGGACTATCTCCGTGTTACGTCAATCTAGGCCTATTTGCCTTTAGGCTTTGGGCAAGTATAGATTGTGCGATAACAATGCCTATATAAAAGGGTGACCTTTCTTTATTGCATCCGAATTTCCAATGTGAGAATTTCTTTGACTGTATGAGTGTAGTTATGCAATAAGTAAAAAATGTTTACTTTGTGATTGGTTTATCATGTTTGTAATTTTGGCAGGTTGGTACGCCCAAGACACACATGCGATTTCTTGCTCGTGACAGTGGGACTTATGGACCAATTCCACAAAAAAATCCTAAAGGACTGCTTGGGATGCCATTCAACACAACGGTAAGAAAAATACATGTTTTAAGGTGGGGAGAGGGGAGGAAGAGAAGGATTTATTTAGCCGGCTTGATTGGGGTTGTTTTCATTCTGATGCAGTTATGGAGATACCTTATGCCAAAAGCTAGGATATGTGATTTGATTGGAAAGCTTTTGAAACCTGATGCATATTTGGTTGCTTGCAAGTTTTAGCTATGATTCTGTGTTACAGGGAGTGGATGGATTATATTGCGTTGGAGACAGTTGTTTTCCTGGTCAAGGTGTCATAGCTGTGGCTTTCTCAGGAATGATGTGTGCTCATCGAGTTGCTGCTGACATTGGTAAACATGTTTTTCATGGATATATTATAGATGTAGAATTTCCCACAATGAATTGCGAAAAGTCTTTTGGTTAAGATAAATATACTGAACTCTATGCCTTTCCACACCAGGCTTGGAGAAAAAATCGGAAATTTTGGACAGAGGTTTCCAACCATTACTACGGTGGCTTAGAACATTCGCCTGAGGAGTACTATTGATGGAACTCTAAACACTAAAATGCTTTCCTTGTAGCTGATTCGTATCAGGCTTTTGACATTTATGATTGAAATCTGCAAAAGGTTTTTCCCAGGCTTAGAAGAAAGTTGGAAATTCAAATTTCAAACAGAGGCTTCTATCAATTACTGCTGTGGCTTATAACACCGGCTTGAAGAGTTCTAGCTATGGAATTCATACTGAGTTCAGTAAAATGTTTTCCTTGCAACTGATTTGTATCAATAGTCAGACTCTTGACATTTATGGGTAAAATGATAAAATCCTTGTAAGTCTTGACCGTAAACATGTTATCTCATGTGGATGCATTTTATGATTTATCTATAGGCTGCACTCACAGTATACAAGAATTTGAGGTATGTGCTTCAATTCTTTAATGTTCCTGAGATAGTCATCTACATTGATAGTCATGAAGCTTAAGCACAAATGTCATCTCATGGGCATACAGTTTGGTTATAGGCTGCTTTGATGCTGATGAAAATTTTGGAGATCATGTCTATTCTTCAGTGCTCCCCCACCACACAGCTGGGATATCCTTCGCGTTTATGAACCATATGGAGTCAGGTATAGATTGAATTTTGTGTTGGATCACATTTGAAAATATAATCACTTGAAATATGAGAACAACTTTTCATGCCCTCTGATGTGAATTCCCTTAAAATTCACAGCCATTTGTGGGTAAAGACTTAGAATAACAGCTTTTATTATAGCAGAAAGATGAAAATGTCATTTCATGAAATATGAGAACAACTTTTCATGCCCTCTGATGCCTTAAAATTGACAGTCATTTATAGGTAAAGAATTAGAGTAACAGCTTTTGTTATGGCAGAAAGCAGATATTTATTGTTTCCTTTGGAATTGGTGGTAATGAAATTATCATTGCACTCTTTCTGCGACTTGAACTATTTTGCATGGGATAGAATCTTACTTGAGGAAATGAACTGCTTTTTCAGATTATCCTTCTAGCAAGGAAAGGTGTATAGGGACTAGCCTTTTGAAACTAATCATCATAGGATAACATCCAACTCAGAGTGAATAGAGGATGTTATAGATCACAGACAATATATGTGAAACATGATCTCAAGTTAGCATCCATAGAAAAAGTTAAGGCGTTAAATCCTAACAGGCAAGTCTTGAACTGGCACCAACTTCTTGATAGGTCATGGCTCCATTGTGTGAGAATAGTAAACATCATGGAAAATAAAAAAAGTTTTCCTTGGATGTTTGACTATCTTAAAGCGTAATAAAAACTGAATAGCAAGATGGAGATATAAAAGGAGACGTTGTTGAGAAATGATGAGATGAGAGAGAAAATATATGAGGATGGTACAGAACCTTGGGSGTTATAGCTTCAGGTACAGAAGAGGAAACTGTGACAGAAGGTAAAATTTAGTTGCATGGAGTTTTTCATGGCATAAAAACACAACATCTGGACATGTTTTAACAACAATAAACTTTAACACAKCACATACATGTATTGGCTTAAAATTTGACASACTGCATTTCAAGAAAAATRCGTAGAAAAGATGAAAACATACAATGTGGTTTCATTTTACAGCCAGATAAGTTATATAGTAATTTTTTATACATAAGTACAATTCCACACACACACACACACACACACACACACATATAAAAGGAGAGGTTGTTGAGAAATGATGAGATGAGAGAGAAAATATATGAGGATGGTACAGAACCTTGGGGGTTATAGCTTCAGGTACAGAACCTTAGGGGTTATATAGATATAAAAGGAGAGGTTGTTGAGAAATGATGAGATGAGAGAGAAAATATATGAGGATGGTACAGAACCTTGGGGGTTATAGCTTCAGGTACAGAAGAGGAACTGTGACAGAAGGTAAAATTTAGTTGCATGGAGTTTTTCATGGCATAAAAGCACAACATCTGGACATGTTTTAACCACAATAAACTTTAACACAGCACATACATGTATTGGCTTAAAATTTGACACACTGCATTTCAAGAAAAATGCGTAGAAAAGATGAAAACATACAATGTGGTTTCATTTTACAGCCAGATAAGTTATATAGTAATTTTTTATACAGAAGTACAATTCCACACACACACACACACACACACATATATATATACTGTCAAATGGGTCTATTATCCTCTCCACCTGGGTTCAAATTCATTTGTAATATGTTTCGCTATTCGTGATCCAATTGTTGTCGAGGCTGTGAGCCATGAGAAATATCTCAATCTTGATAATGGGCAGGAGTAGGGGTGAATAGTTGTAAAAAAAATATCACTGCCAAGTTTTAAATTGCAAGTCAAAGAAAACAATATTCCAAAAAAATCTGTTTTCAGGGTGTTACCTCGCAATCCCTCACCTTGGGTGGTAAATACCTGGCCACAGGTGAAACCCCAAGGGTAAAGATAGAAAGGCTACCCATTGTGACCTTGGTAGCACTTTCACTCATTTTAGACCACTTCTCCTCCTGTACAAGGGGGGAGTCCTTATAGGCAACTAAGTCTAGTAAATAATAGATACTTTGGAAAAGTTTCTTGACTTAGGGCAAATCTGATTTAAAATAATTTCAGTAGTAAATTCCAGATTTGCAAAAACAGAAAATTAAACGATTTTTTTTTATGTTTTAGGGGTGGTTGAAAGGAAAGATTAGTGCCTAAATTCAATTTGGACATATGGGGTCAAGAGGACAGACTTAGAGGGCTGTTTTAGACATGTAATTAGGGCAAACAGTGCTGCAAATTGCATGCTACAGACAACTTAACATTGTTAATTAATGCATAAATTTTCCTTGAAAGAGTTCTACGGGAGATGCACCTTTAGACAAGTTTCTTAGGGTGTGTTTTACTATGAAATGCAAATCAGCAACAACTCTAGAAGATAATAGATGCAACAAGAGTATATTCATTCATAAAACATCAAAGAAAGTAGAAGAATAGACCACACCTAGTTCCTTATATTGGAGTAGAGTAACTATTCACAAAGAGCCCACGAAACAATGTCCTTTGCAAATAATTTTCCACATCAATATTCAACCATGAGAAGTACCAAACAGTACGCCTCACATCAACAAGAATGAACCCTTAAATTTTCCAATGGCATTTAGAAGATCTTTAACAATAAGCTCTCAAACTACACTTTCAACGACCATTACAAATGGGAGGAGCCTCCATAATATAGAGTTCAAGGCTCAAAACCTCCTCAACATAAAATAATAATATCCAAAATGAGATATCAAATCTCTCCTGGGAATGCATAAAGAACTAATATCTCCTAACTCAAATGACAAGTCCAATAATGCACAAAATAATAAGGAACAAGTGGTGGCTATGCCACATGTCTCAATCTCCATCAAAGTATGCCCATCATGCACAAACTTCTCCTCCAAAAGGTGGTTGACCATGTCAATAACGTCCCTTTGCAAAGTTCTCCAACAGAATTGATACACTAACCAACATCAAAATATGTGCAATAGAACCCCCCAAGTGGGCATGTGTGGCTCCTCTAGGTGAGACGTCCAATCAATAACATGAAAATATGTGCCATGAAAGCCCTAGAATGATGGATCAACCCACTAGGCTATGAGGTGGAGTCTCATAAAGGTTGACCATACACTAAAGGTAGTCCCCCAAAGCTAGGACATCTCCTCAACAACCTCAATGACTCAGTCTCCAAGGTGTAGCAACCCTCCAAAAATGTGCAAACAACTAGATCTAAGGAAGGAGTCAACCAACTAGATAGTGACATCAATCCATGTGCAAAGTCACCATAATGCTTAACTAACTCCATGGAGGAAGGAGATGGCCCCATCACTCAAGCAATGAAATATCATAATGTGTGAAATGCCTTCACATATGTGCCAATGAGGGGGAGTGCTCCACTAAGGATGCTGCTCCATGTCATCATAAATCAATCCAATTGTCAAAATCATCCTCATAAGCAAGGGTGCTCCAGTAGTAGGCCTCTAGTCAAGTCAAAACAAGATAAACTAGTTGTTGGGAGGGCTAGAGTCACCTATAAATGTGTGCATAGGAGGAGCACTCTCAAAGGATAGGGAGTACATAATGTCTAGAAGCCATCCTTGTATCAAATCAACCCTAAAGTGCTAGGGTGTTCCTCCAATAGAACTAAGTGCCATCATGTATTCTCAATGTCTAGCCAAAGTGAGGTCTAGATCAACATAGAAAAGTGTGCATAGGTGGAGTGCTCTCTCCAATTGACAAGCAAATACACCAAGAATGAAACCATAACACTGATATATAGCATGTAATGTAGGGCACTCCAAGATCAAACCAAGGTACAACGATAATAAACCATTGAAATCCTGATGTGCTCTGGTTCAACAAGCAAATAAATGTGCGAGAACAACTCTCCTCTATAAACCTCACACCCATCAGTGGCGATGGTTGACAATATCACAAGGGAAGTATCCAGGAAAGTATGTGCACCAATAACAATTCCCCTGTGTCCATGATGTGCTCCATCAGTACCATCCTGCAAGTCTTTGACATGTGATGAAAATCATGTGTGAGACCTCACACAAAAAGAGAGGTAACAATTGACTCCAACATGGGGACTTGTGATCTAGAACATTGTACATGAGAACTCCAGATTTGTAAATGCTTGATACAACTCAACATGAAAAAGAGAAGAACCTGTGGCAAGGCAAGACTCTCACCCCAAAACCCCACATAATTGTTAGTCTAATATTCCTAATTTTGCTTTAGAAATGTATTTTCCCAAAATAATAACTCAAAGTTATTCTAGAAGTTAGGTGTTTCCTAGGAGATCAATTGTCCTTGTCACATCCTTGTCATAGTGATTATCCTTAAATTGTTGGTCACCTGACACATGGCATGTGGAGATAAGGCTACATAGGTTATATATACACTATGCCTCTCACTAATTATGTAATTTTCTTTTTTGATTAATAACGTTGTGTCTGAGGACATTTGGTGAAATTAACATGGTATCAAAGCCATGGTAATGAGAGCTATGGTGGTGAGAAGGCCATGGTATTGGATCATTAAAAAAAAAAGACTCCAAAGCTGAAGCCTGGATTTCTTTGTCAAACAAATGAATGCCCTCAAGGAGGTATTTCTTTTGTTATTTATCATTAGTAAAAGTATTTTCAATTCTGAAATATTGATTTAAAAAGAAAGGGTTCATTATTTTTAGTTGAGTCTAGATCTGCAATCCATTGAAAACCTACAAATTTCTTCCAAATATATTTTAGATCTTGAAGCAAATATGTGGATCTATTTTGAACTATTGTAAAATCTCAATTTTATTTTTAGATCTCAAAGGAAATGAGGTTTTAAATCTGAAATTTAAAAAGGCTCTTCATTGTAAAATTGCCCATATTCATGTGAACATTGGAAATTATTTTTTTGAGCCATAAAATTGCCAATTTTTTTTGGTTGTATCTTGATTAAAGTTGCTACAGAAGTTTGAAAAGGGATTTAAAAGAGTTTGTAGCATCATCCAGATTATTTGTATAAAGATTAAGACGACTTTTCATCAAAACCCTTCAAAATGCAAGCATAATAACTGTTCATTGTAATTTTTGGAATCTCCACACGGGCTTCCAACAAGCCATAATGCAAACAATTGTGAACATATAGATGATATTTCTTTCATCTTGGAGGGATAATTCCTTTACATACGAAACTATGCCTTTGATACGATTTGGTGTGTTTTTAGGTATCATCATTTGAGATTATTGCTGTCAATTTGTATTGCCAATATTATTTAAAAAATCTACAAGATTTATGATAGGACAAAATCAGGATCCAATAGTCATTCATTTGAATTTCCCTCCGTGTAGTTTCATTTTGATCAACGTGTGTCCAAACCTATGCACGTATTTGCTTGGTTAAATAGCCCCCTTGAAAGAAGACTTGGGCTTCGACGCCACTGATCATGCCATCGTGATACACTCTGCCTTGTGAGTATATGAAAACATGTATAGATCACACAATGGATTCCAATTTGGATGCATCCTCTAGAAGAGTTGTGAGATTCAAAGGATCTATATGCTTGATTGACTAGACATTGTACCATTCCCAATACTTGCTAGAATACGAAATTATGTTTGTTATTCAATGATGTTGTTTCTCTTTGTGTGATTTTGTCAAACACTTTGCATTCATAAGTTTTTAGGCTACAAGCTGATTGACAACTTTCAACAAACAATTTGCATGTGTTCTTACTAGAGGATATTTCATCAAACAGATGGCATGCAATCCAAGTACACATAGAATAGAAGATACAACATTGGCATTTTTACTATGGATGGTATCTGGAACACAACAATAATAGATCCCTAATGGTTGCTACAATAGTTGCAATACAACAGTAAACACTACAGAAATCAAGTCAAAACCCGAGATAATGCCATAGTCTCCTCAATAGATAATGGTTCCTCCTCCAATTTGCATAAAAGATTTTGCCCAACCTCAATCCAACCTCCCAAATACTAAGAGGTAACCCCACGACCCTCTCTCTTGCCTCACAACCTGCAAATCCTCACGGCCCCTCCAATAAACCCTCATGGTGCTGCCACAAGGTGAATTGACCCCTCAATGAGCCTACACGACCCAACAAATGGAAGATGGTCAAGCCCTCTAGAAAACTCCACTAGGCCTCCCAAGTGCCAATGAACCCCCAAGAAGACTGTCACGACCTCCTCACACCCTTACGACCTGCACAAGAGATGAATCAACCCTCAGAACCTCCTCCATTCCCTCCTAGTGCCACGACCTTGCAAGATGAGATCAACCTCCTCAAAAGAGTTCCATGAACCTCCTAAGCAGATCGATACACCTCCAAATTGAAGACAAACAACAATATGAAGCTCCAATGGAAATCCTGGATGGATTCCCCTCTTTGTCTAGCTAGGGTGGATATTGCACCACCTAAACCAAACTCAAGTGGAAGGGTTTTTTCAAATCCCAACGAAAACTTGGCTCTCAAGAGCACTCCAAACAAGAGATCAAATCATAATAATGAAAGTAGAGCACCACCCCTCCTTTTATTATTCCTCAATGCTCTCTAGAACTTTCCCCTTTTGACCAAATCCTCATGACCCTTATTCCCCTTTCAATTTCCACTTAAAGATTAAAAGTCACTTTTACTAATGCTTAAGTAACTAATACTCTAAAAGTTACTTTATTACCTTTTTACTTAATGCCACTTTAGAAACATAACATCTCTTAGCGAAGTGACATTAAATAAACCTCTTGACTCTCTTTTCTTCCCTAACTATAGCGTACGTGAGTCATATAGGCTACTAAGTCATCCTCCATCATGATCAATTGGAAGGGGACATTACAATCCTCTCTTCCCGATATTACTTGTCACCAAGCAAATCCAAACCGGGATGATGTAAGATTTGCTCTCCCTCCCAAGTGGCATCCTCTGCGGGTAAATCTTTCCATCTGACCAGGTACTCCCAAATCACTCTGCTCTGCAACCGCCTCTATCGAAAATCAATAATCCTCTCTGGAGTCAAAACCAATTGCCCTTCCTCATTCAACGGAGGAAGATTTGCTGAAGTGGTGACCTGCTGTCCCAATGCCTTCTTGAGGCAAGATACATGGAAGACGTTGTGGATCCTGCTACCCTTAGGCAACTCCAACTCATGCGCCACCTCTCCAACTCTCCTAATTACCATGTATGGTCCATATAAGCAAGGATTTAGTTTCTCCGCACCACTCTTCTTTAGTGAGGACTATCTATATGGCTGCAACCTCAGAAAGACCAAGTCCCCAACCTCAAAGTTGCGCTCCACCCTATGCTTGTCTGCATACATCTTATGCTGATTTTGGGCGACCTATAAATTCTCCTTCAAGACTCTCAAGATGTCCTGACTCTCCTGTAACCAATCTTTGGCCTTAGGGGCCTTGCTCTCCCCAAATGCCAAATCCAAAATGTTGAAATAATGTAACTGCAAAGAGTATTCTTATTATTATTTGATATATTATTCATTGGATCAATCCCCATTGTGAATTGATCTTGTCAGCTATTGTAATAGGACCAAATCCCCTTTTGCGGATTGGTCAAATGTTAATTATAATAGGCAGAATAAGAAGTCGGCCCCAACGGATATTAAATAGGCCCCATAATGTAATTAAGGTGGTTATAACCACCCAGTGGGAGAAGTCGGCCTTGCTAGTTAAGAGACACTTCACAAGTGTCAGTCTAATATAAATAAGGAGGCTAGCACCTCACTTAGACACACAACTCACTTGCTCATTGAGAGACAAGTTTCGGATCTGCTGCTGGAGAAGAAGGAGAGAGAGAGTGGCACATATCTGGGAGAGGACTTTCTGTATTAGTTTAAGAGATCTCTTGGCATTGAATTGGCTATCTATATTAAGGAAGTTTTGCTGGGTTTTCTTCCCCTAGAGGGTTTCCCAGGATAAATGCTGTGTCTTGTGATTGTGTATTTCTCAGTGATCTTGGATTATGCTATTGTTATCTAATGAAATGCAAACAATTATAATAATGGATTAAACATTAACATGGTATCAGAGCCAAGCTGAAGGAAACATCTTTCACAAGTGAAAAACGTCACTGTTGCCGTACATGAAAATTAGGGCTTTTTGATGGTGAAGCTTTTCAGTGCCAAAACCATCTAGAAAAGTGCGCCCTCCCCTAAGGATCAGTGTGGCACTCTCAGCGCACCTTTTCAGTGGCTGGATCTCTCGGAAAGTGAAACCCTATTTTCACAAAGTACCAGAAGTACCAGAAAACCAGTGTACTAGAAGTACCAGAGGTACTAGAAGCACCAGTCCAGAAATCTGCAGATCAAATTTGGAGGAGCAAAAGTTGGATTTTCTCAGATCCAAACACACCAGGCTACTTGCCTCAGCCAAGCGCACCTCCTGGTAAGTTCAGATTTTGATTTTGAGCACTTTCATTTTTTGGTCATTTTCCTAGCTCCAGGTAAACATGTTTGCAAGTGTTAAGCTTGTTGACAAGCTAGAAGGAGTGGAAAACGTCCGTGCCTGGAAATATAGGATTGGCCTCATTCTTGAAGAGAATGATCTAGCAAGATTCGTCAAAGAAGAAGTACCGGAACCCGCCGATGCTGCAGAAAAGGCAAAGTATCAAAATGACACAATAAGGGCCAAAAGAATCATTGCAGATTCAATCAAAGACCACCTAATTCCTTATGTGTCATCTAAGAAGACTCAGAAAGAAATTTTTGATGCCTTGACCAGACTATATGAAGGAAAGAGCATAAACTGGAAGATGAATATAAGAACTCAACTGAAGAATACAAGGATGCAGAAAGGAGAAATGATTTAGGAATATTTCTCCAGAATCTCAAAATTCAAAGAACAGCTATAAGCTATTGGAGATACCATAGACGAAAACAAACTCATAATGACGGCCCTAAATGGTCTCACAAGACCTTGGGATGCATTCATCCAAACGATATGTGCCAGAACAGAGAAACTAAAGTTTGATAGTCTATGGGAAGAATGCATCCAAGAAAAAACAAGAGTAGCGAATCGTGAAGTGTTACTAGCAAGAAATGATGATCAAGACCTAACTATCACACCAAAGGAGGAGGAAGAAACCCTACTTCCAAAAGGAGACTCATAAAGAGCCTCAACAGTCAAACAAATTCAATCATAAAGAATCTCATCCAAGGAGATTTCAGAAGAAAGGACAACGAAAAGAAAGAGACTACTCATCTGTACAACAGTATCATTGTGACAAGATGGGACACATTGCGAAGTTTTGTCCAGCCAGACGAGAAGAATACAAGAGAAAACATAAGAGGCTCAATGCCCATGTAGTCGAAAATGAAGAGCCACCCGCAAAGATGATAAGAGAGCAGATCAAAGACCATGTCTTGATCTCGGCCCTCTCAGGATCTGTAACACCCAGAGAGGACACTTGGCTAATTGATAGTGGCGCATCCAAGCACATGACAGGACAAAGAAACATTCTCTCTTGTATCTCAGAAAATAAGTTTTCTCAGAAAGTGACACTTGGAAATGATTACCAATATCCCATCAAGGGAGTGGGAGAATCAAATCATAAACTGAATTCAGGGAATTCACTAAAAATGAAGGACGTACTATATGTACTGGGCTTGAAGAAGAACCTACTCTCCATTTCATCTTTAGAAAAGAAAGGCTTCGGAGTTGCCTTTATAGATGGAGAAGTTCTTATGTGGGCTAAAGGAGAAACCTTAAATGAAGCAATCATCATTGGAAATGAAGAAAATGGCTTGTATAAACTAAAGGGTCACTCAGAGGCTGCCATGACCCACACCATTGAAAACTCATGTAAACTTTGGCATAGAAGGTTAGTCCACATCAACTACAAGGCACTACCATATATATGCAAAGTAGTCACAGGTTTACTAGAACTCAAAGGTGACCATAAATGCGTATGCAATGGATGTGCACAAGAGAAGAACATCAAGAACCCGTTTCCGAAGAAGGACAACAATACAGAAGGAGTCCTAGAACTCATCCATTCAGATGTATGTGGCCCAATTCCACCATCCTCCATTAGCAGGTATGTATATTATGTATCATTCATTGATGATTACTCTCATAAAACCTGGATATATTTCTTGAAAACTAAAGATGAAGTGTTCAACAAGTTCAAGGAATTCAAAGCCTTGATAGAGAA
>JASDQU010882847.1:9844-29375 GCA_032191745.1 Picea mariana
GAATGAAAAACAAATTGAAGGAGATGTAAAAATCTCACCGACTTGTAATTACAATTCCCAACACTCCCTCTTAATTATAAGTAGGTGGGATTACAAACAAAAATTACATCTAAACTTTTAGTTTTTCATTTTTTTGTCACTCATCTGTTACTGCGTGGACTCTCGAACTACTGCACATATGTTGAAATGCATCTCTTGCTAAATCCTTTGTAGAAATGTATGTGGCTTGTTGTTTTGATCTGCAAAATTCTAAACAGATCTCTGTGTTATTCACCAATTCTCTGATGAAATGATACCTTGTATCAATGTGCTTGGTTTTTTTTGTGAAACACATGATTCTTTGATAACATGATGGTTGAATTGTTGTCACGGAATAATGTTGTTGGTTTATGTTGTTCCTGCAACAAATGTTTTAACATTCTTCTCATCCAAACTGCTTGACAAGGTGCACTTGTAGCTGCGACGTACTCTACCTCTGCTGAAGAAAAATTCACAATGGGTTGCTTCCTTGATGCCCATGATACTATTCCTTTTCCAAAATGAAATGTGTACCCAGAGGTACTTTTCTTGTCATCCATGTTGCCTCCACAATCACTGGCAATGTATCCAATGAGTTTGAAATCTTTTGAAGTGGATTATTTGATGCCAAAATCTTTTGTTCCATTCACTTATCTAAGGATTCTCTTTCCTTCCTTCCAATGTGATTATTTTGGAGTTTCCATGAACCTTCAAATTAGGCTCACTCCATACATAATCTCAGGTCTTTTCGTTGTGAGATACATAAGACTTCCTACCATTCTTTTAAACAGTGTGGGTGATTCACGGGATCAAATTTGTCTCAAAAATCAAAGTGTTTGGAATCTCTTCAAAATGGACATGTGTGTAGGCCTCGTCGTTACGACCCCAACACAACTTGAATGGGTTCAAACAGACGTCGAATGAGCAAGGTATCGTGCTTTGTTCATTTTTCCAAAGAGGCAAAATCTTGTTGACTGTGTAGTTCATACAGTCCGTACAGTGCTGATGTCGAAGCCGACCGTACAGGTCGTACAACTATACAGTGATGTGGTAGATGAGTTGGAATGCTAACTCAGTATGCTTGGTGGCATATGGGCAAATAATATTGTGACAAGTGTCATTTTTCTGGGTAAATAATATGGTGCCACGTGGCCCAGTCGTGGGCTGCCACGTGGCCCAGTCGTGGGCTGCCACGTGGCCCAGTCGTGGGCTTCCACGTGGCCCAGTCGTGGGCTGCCACGTGGCCCAGTCGTGGGCTGCCACATGGCCCAGTTATGAGATGCCACATGGCACCCTCTAATTTGTTGGCAGTGGTAAAATTATATGAATCCATAGGAGTCGAACCCGCAAACTCTGGATGGGGGGGAGTGTTTTGGCAGAGTCGGGCTACCAGCTCGCCCACGATGGTTCTTAATCTATATAGTCTGAATTGTTTATTTGAATTGGAACTATCGTATGGTTGGCGGACTAAAGGGTCGGGGCTAAGCCCCAGCCCATGGGTCACATTGATTTCCATATGAACTTTTCATTTGGCATGCATGTGAACATTTCTACGTTGTGTATCCCCTGGCACATACATTATACCATGTAATCATGTCATATGTCCCTTCCATATAACCATCGCATATATGTGTTGGCACACGGGAGTTTGTTAGGGGTTTTGTTTGGCGTGGACTTTGGTTTGAATGGATTTAATCCCCCAGTCACAATACATTACACCATACAACCTTACTACAATGCACGGGGTTTAACACATAAACGACCATTGTCACCCGCCCGCCACTTGTCAGCACCACACTCACTCTTGCAAATGGGCCCAAGATAAGCATTGGGACATGGCCATATGGCCCCCCATGTGACCAACACCCTCACTCTAAGGGCCACTATTCGCACTAACTATTTGACAGAATGCCTGATTTTGTGAGATGCACGTGTGTGCTGCGTTTTAGGCCTAGGAATGTTATGGGAGCCAGGCTGGTCATTCACAGGTGTGTTTTGGCTAGAAGGTATAGCAAGCTTGAAGGGGAAAACTTCCAGTGGTTGTAACTTCTTCATTTTTTGGCCAAATCAGGTGCCGAAAAAACCTGGCTAGGGGTTTTTGGGCATTCTAAAGCCATTTGAGCCATCTATTTTGTATTCTGAGCACTGTAAGAAATTTTTTTTAGCATAATGAAAATGATCAAAGGGAAGAGGGACCAAGAGATGTAGATCAAGAGAGGGGTGAACTCCTTCATCATTTGCTTTGTTATGTGTTCAATATTGATGGTTTTTAGCTATCTAATATGTTGCTCCTGTTTAACTAAAACTCATTGAACTTATGTGTTAGTAGCTTGATCCAATGACCCAAACACATACCATTTATACACTTGCAATTTAAAGAGATATGTATTCTTCATTTTAAAGATCTATTGGAAACATATCCATTCCATTTTCATATTAGTGGGATCCACCTTGGACCCTTTATCTTCCTTGCTTAAATTCAATCCTGTTATGATAGGTGTTGGTTCTTATTTTGAATTCATCATATTGAATATTTTCAATATTTCATGCACATACTTGGACTGTGAGATAAATATACCAGTTTTGGACTGGTGAACTTCTATTCCCAAAAAATATCTCATAAGCCCTAAATCAGTCATTTGAAATTCATCCTTCATGTCTGACTTCAATTCTTCTATGCCAAAGTCACCTGTAAATATCAAATCATTCACATATAGACAAAAAATTAACATATCACCTTGCTGATTTGATTTGATGTACAGTGTTGGCTTACTTTCACTTCTCTGAAATCCATTCTGTGTGAGATAGGAATCTATGCAACTATACCAAGATCTCAAAGCTTGATTTAATCCATGCAGTTCTTTCTTCAATATGTACACTTTATCTTCTTTTCCTGGAACCTCGTAACCTTGTGGTTGTTCCACATATACTTATTCTTCTAAGTTTCCATTTAGAAATGTTGACTTTACATCCTTTTGATAAACTGGCCACTTATATTGCACGATAATTGTTAACATGGCTCTGATTGTGTCCATGCATGCAACTCGTGCAAATGTTTCATTGAAATCAATTCCAAGTTGATGTGTAAATCCTCTTCCAACTAACCTTGCCTTGTAATTTTTTACTTTTCCTTCTGCATATTGCTTGGTTTTATAAATCCACTTGACACTTATGACATCCTTATCATCAGGTACATCTACCAATTTCCATGTTTGATTTTTCTCTATGCATCTGATTTCTTCATCCATGGCTTACACCCATACATCCTCTTTGACTGCTTCTTGAAATTTTAATGGATCATCTATTTGTGAAAAAAAATAAAAGACTGAAACTGAATTTGTTGCATCTTCATTATAGATGTCGCATAGACTTCTTGTCTTTCTTTCTAACAAACTTGCTAATGCTAGATCTGGATATGTAGAATTTCTCTAATTACTCACTGGAATTTGTTGCACTCTAGGTGTACACTGTGCACTTGTTGTTCTTACTGGAGTATTTTGCGCAGTGATTTGCATCGCAGTGCTAGGGGTAGAAGGGATTTCACACTGAATTATATATGGTGTTTGAAACACCTCTTCTTCTTCTATTTCATTATGCTCCATTTCATCCATAATTTTCATTGTCTTTGCTATAGTTCCATCCCATGCTTCATTCTCAATGAACTGAACATCACAACTGATTATGAATTTTATTGTGATAGGGTCATACAAATTATATCATTTTGTTTCTTTAGAATACCCAAAAAATATACATTTTGTCCTTTTTTGTCTAGATTCCTTCTCACCTCATCTAGAACATGTGCGTATGTGACGCAACCAAAAAAATTTAATTCCACCATGTTATTCTTTGATCCTGTCCAGGCTTCTTGAGAAATTGTGTTCTTCACACTCTTTGTCGAACATATGTTCAATATGTATACTGCAGTTGCTACTGCCTCATCCCAATACTCATTTGAAAAATGTTTGGTTGTCAACATACTGCGTGCCATTTCCATGATGGTTTTATTCTTTCTTTCTACGACACCATTTTGTTGTGGTGTGTATCACATGGTAAATTGCTTGTAAATGAAATGAACTTTACAAAATTTCTAAAATTATCTTGACATGTATTCTCCTCCTCTGTCAGTTCTTAGACACTTGATGTAATAACCACTTTGCTTCTCCACAAGTGATTTAAACTCTTGAAAACAACCCAATGCATCATATGTATGATTTAGGAGATAAATATACATCTTTCTTGAGAAATCATCAATAAATGTCATAAAATAAGTACTTCCTCCTATCGATGTTGTTTGCATTGGTCCACAAATGTTTGAATGTACAATTTCCAGTGGATCTTTTTCTCTGCAAGAATTTCCAACAGGAAATGATTCTTTGTGTTGCTTGCCAAATATGCATCCTTCACATATCCTTTTTGGTTTTTCAATCAATGGAAAACATTTTACCATTTCTTTTATGTGTAGCAACTTTACACCTCCAAATTTCAAATGTCCAAATCTGAAATGCGATAACCAGGAATCATCATGTATTTCAGATTGGAATGTTTCCTTCATCTGCACGCCATTTTCTCCTTTCTTGATACTATGCACATTATTTTCTTCATTAGTATTGAGCGCACTTTTTTCTTCATTAGTACTGCATGCACTTTCTTTTGTAAATGCAGTATCTAACTGCACACTTTTTCTTTTATCAACAACTCATGTTGTATTCTTCTTCTTCGCTAGCTTCAAATTTAATGGGAACATTTTGTTACTTGTCATATGGAATTTTGCAGTAACTAGATTTCTTGGCATTTATCCATAATCACACAATGATTATCTTACATGTAGATTATGTAACCTTTCTGTAATAGTTTTCCTGTGCTCATCAGATTATGCTTAAGACCACAAACATAATATACATCAGACATAACTTTCGGTTCTCCTTACTTTGTTAATATGTTTATACTTCATTTTCCTAAGACAATGACTTGGATATATGTTCCAAGTGTAACCTTGGTTTGGACTAACTCATCCAAACTAGAAAACAATTCTATGTTTCCTATCATGTGGTTACTTCATCCTTAATCTAAATACCATATGTCACATGGAATTTCTTGAGCAACATTTCATTCAACTTGTGAAACTATATTAGGCATTTCTACAATGTTGGGCATTTCTACAATGCGTGCCATAAAAATAGGGCGAGTTTGGTTGTTTTTGTTGTTTGACTGATCTTGACTTAGCTTGTTCTGATTATACTATCTCTTTATGCACTCATATGCATAATTTCCATAGTTTTTACACTAATGGAATTTAATATTTGAATTATCATTTCTTTGACCACTTGGTTGACTGGTACTTGGGTGTTGATCTCTTCCACCAGTATTTCCAAGACTGCTACTACATCCACCTCTGACAGAACTTCTTCCTTTGCCTCTAGAGTTATTTCTCCCCCTTCCTCTTCCATGACTTATATATGACTACACGGAAAATGCATTCTCTAATGAAATACCTGACCTATTCAATATGTGTTCATGATTGATGAGGGAAGCTTGCAGTTCATCTAGGATGAACTGGCTTAAATCCTTTCTTTCTTCTAGAGTCACAACAAGATTATCAAAATTAGGAGGAAGACTCCTAAGTACCTTCTCAATAAATTTTCTGTCTTCTATGGTTTCACCATGAGATTTAATCTGATTTATCAGTCCAATGACATGGTTATAAAAAGAATCTACTGAATATGTCTCTTTCATTGACAAAGTTTCAAAGTCTCTTCTAAGAATTTGCAGTTTTGTAGTCTTTACTTTGTTCATACCCTGATAAGAGGTTTGTAATCTGCCGCATGCTTAATTGTATTTATTTGTTGATGCAACTCTTGGATCTATGCTCTCATGCATAGATTGATGTATGTAAAAAAGCACCTTTTCATCCTTCTTTCTTTGATCTTTGAAGACATCTTTCTCAGCTTGTGTGATGGAATTATATGATGTCTTATCTACTGGTTCCACATATCCATTATATACTATCTCCCATACATCATGACCTCATAACAGTGCCTTCATGTTCAAGGACTACATCTCATAATTCTTTCATGTAAAAGTGGGAGGTTGCATATTTGAGGTAGAAGCCATATTTCACTTTTCAACAGAGTTTCTCCTCTTGAACTTGTTCTGATAGAACCAACTCTGATACCATATCTCGGATTATGATGGTGGGTCGACAGTGCGCATAGTGTAATCTACACGATGGAGTTTCAAATATTGTGCACCATACATGCTACACAATAGAGTTCTCAAGACCACTACGTAGTGCACAGACTGCTTAGTTTGTTGTGTGCTGTGAATACACACACTTAATGAAATGAGCTATGAATGTGGAATAACACAGTGTGTTACTTAGCACATAAACTAAAAAATAATACATAACCTTGTCAATACAAAAATTGATTTATATTAATGAACTTTGGCACAGTGCGTGCGATTACAGAATACAATATTAAGATGAGCTCTGGCTCCAATAACTTCTTCCACTGACTTCATAGACACAGAGCCTGTGCTCAGACTTCTTACACTCCTTAGCTACTATTGGTTCTTGATTGTTCTCTCTACCTCTCTTTTCTGCTCTACTACATCTATCACATTATCTTCATCATCTACTAACTAAATGACTCAGATTTATATAGACTCCAACTATGATTTCCTACAGAAACTAAGACGAACTCAACATTAAAGACTACCATTAATTTGATTGAATCTTCAACCACTTAATTAAACCTGAGAGGATGGATATCGGCTCAATTTATAGCATCCTTCTTTTTGACTAACTTTTGAGTAAATGTGCGAATTTGCACTTGCATTCTTTCAGACTGTCTGACTAACAATTCAGCTACTGACCGATTAACTGAAAGACAAATCAATGGAGACATAAAAATATCGCTGACTTGTAATTATAATTTCCAACAAATTTAAGGGACTTAAAATACCAAATACAATTACGTGTTTCTTATCTATGTTACATGTCTACATTATTCAAACGTAACTCATACACATTATGTTTAAGAAAATTCCGCCAAAAGAGAAGAATTAAAATGGCAAAATCCTACCAAAACAACAAGATTCAACTAATCCTTATATGTTATCAAACATGTATCCATTGAAATGCATATCAATCCTTATATGCTATCAAACACGTATCCATTGAAATGCATATCAATTTAATATGTGTGCAAGATTTATGGCATGCGCATGTTTTGAAAAACTCTAAGTAAATTAGTATGCATTCAATTCTTGTCCATCTAATTTCAGGAAAAACATAGATTCTTTTACTTTATGGGTTAAATATTTCTTTTATAAGGTCTTTGTCATATCTGGCCTATGCATGATCCATGAGCTATAGAAGTAATGTATAGTATTTAAGTCGTGTTTTTCACTAAATCATGTTTTTGGGTTGTCATCATAACTTTAGTGTGCTAAACATGGTAATTGGGAATTTATCATACTCCTGGGGCCACATATTACGTCTAAAGGGTTTGTCTCATGGTCTATAGCCCCATGCACGTACCATTAGACTTAGATATAAAAATTAAGGCCTATATTTTATAACATTTAAACATGTTTTGGACTAAAAGACTCATTTTAAATCTATCAAACTTAAAAATTAATCTTTTATTTGACTATTGGGCCAAATATTACTTCTAAAGATATTATTTTTCTAGAAATTTTTACGGTCTTTGAATCTTAAGGCAAGACATAAATTTCACCTCTTAAATAGATTTTTACTGAATATTAATTCCATGAATTTTCATTCTTGGGGTACTATGAATTATAATACAAAACAACAACATAAATAAACGACATTTATCTACTTAACAATCCCAAACTTCTAGGTAATACAAAATAAAAGATATCAACGTGTTTTAATAAGTTTCAACACTCTAKGGAAATTTTATTATGCATAAACTAGATATGAAAGCTCATATTTACAATAGTAGAGAAATAATTATCTTTTTCAATTACAATATGAAATCACTTAACATGATTTCCCTTAACTTATGTCAAATTAAGAASACATCTATAGCTAGAAATTGCAAACCATGAAGAACATAGATGACCAAAAATCAAATCAGCAGTTTTGTTAGAGTCCCACCCTAACTCCCCTAGTTAGTGGAATAGCTTTTTATTTTATGTATTGAGGGCCATATTTATTGAATAAGGCCCCGCGAGGTAGAAGTGTGTGAAATAAATAAATGATAGTAAGCTCATTAAATAAGGTCTTCTAGTTAGCAGTTGAGGCCTCATTAATGGAGATCCAAAAGCTGGTTAGGATTTTGGTCAACTAGAAATTGTATATAGTAGTAGAAGTTATGTAATCAGTTTTGAAGTGAATATTATTGTATTTGGATCTCCTCTTGTGATGATGGTTTCCCCCTAGAATATCCAAGTGAAGATTGCATCAAGTTCTGAATATCAATAAGGTTTGCTTACTGTATCAATAAAAGATTTTTTATTGTTGTTATTTTTCAATCCTACTTCTATTTATTTGATTTTTGCAACTATTTTCCATTTATATTATTATGCTTATTTTATTTCTACAATTATATTTCATTTTTTTCTCTGAATATTATTATTTATCTAACAAGGAATGCCACAAGTAGTATCAAATCATTTTGTTGGCGACCAAGCGCTTAAATTTTATAAGAAGAAAAAATTAGGTCGAATACAAGTTGTGGTATTTTTAAATAACATAGAGAACTAGTTTTCAATTGGTAAACCTATAGTTGGGGAAGAATACACATAGAAAATACAATAGGAATCACTTGGTTTGATACCCTTGTAACCTTTGTTGATACCCCTTTGAGTAGTACAACATCAAACATCACCTATACACAAACTTGTCTTCCACATGCCTTGAAGTATATCAAAATCCCCCCTAGGTGCACCTAAAATATCCTTACATAATCCTATTATCTAACATGTTTCTATAGTATACTAAGAAAAACACTCGAGGAGATCACTCTCATGTATCAAGGAATCAAGTAGTATATCTAAGGGTATAGTCTATCCTCCTTAGTTGGTGCCGTAAAATATTCAGTCGAGTATTATTGTTGAAAAAACTATAGTATATTAGAGATATATATCACTTGAATTTCCTGTGTCCTTAGGACCCTACAAACTCTATCATTTCCCTAGAAACACTAGCTTCTACAACACTAGCAACACAATGATTACACAATTTTCAATATCAATAATTTGGGAATTTTATCAGTGTACTAATACTTAGAAGAGAGTAATACTCACCTCATATTAAAAAATAAAATAAAGAGTAATACTCCTGTCAAATTAAGAGAGACAAAGAGAAAGAGGGAGAGAAATTCTCCCCTTGGATTGAGAAAAAGGGTCCCTCCAACACCATTGCATGATACTTGTCTCAAAAGAATCCTTGTTTAGTGTTGATTTCCATGGTGTTGTACAATAAATATATATATTTTGGACTTGCTAGTACCATTTCTTGTGACTCATCTCTACAAATTCATGTTTGGGAATCGATCATGTTGGGATATCTCTTGTATAACCTCTTTAGTGCACTTAGTGGACCCATGAAAAATACATGCAACATGCCATCCATGGATGAAGTAATGAAAATGGTTCAATCTCTCTCATAGTCAATTAGCATAATGGAAACCAATATGTCATCCCTTAATGTTCAAGTAATCCTTTGTTTTGATCAACTTGAAAAGATGAAGGGTAAGACAAAGGATGGTTATAATGTCATCAATGAAGGATCCCATAAGGGTAATTACATTGATGAGGAAGATGGTCCCAATAGTGACCACTCATATTTTTTTTGTTCCTAAAGCATGATGCCTCACTTTCCTAAATTTGATCTAAATAATTTTAATGGGTTGGATATAATCAGTTGTGTTGACCAAATGGAGAACTACTTTTCCCTTCATGCCATAATAGACAACCTATTCAAACTCCTAATAGGTTCCCTCTACACTTATATTTATGGAAATGGCATAAGAAATCATTTTTTTAGGGGTCACTACATGGAAGTAATTTTTGAAATCCATGTTTTCCTACTTTATCGAGGATACAATTTTATGGGCCAGCTTAACAAATTGCACCAAAATATTATGGTGGAAGAATGTATTGATTCCTTTGAATGTTTAGCTATTATAATTGAAAATTTAATCAACGAATTTTTTAATCAATGTCTTATTAGTGGTATTAAGGTGGAAATCAAAGCCCAAGTAGAAATGAACCACCCTACTACTTGGTTGGAGTCCACCTAGCTTTTTTGTTGTGCAAAATTTGTATCCTATGTTCAATCCAAACACCACATATTCTATCCATGTCACACCCAAATATGATGCCTCCTCAATATCTTTCCCCACCTCTCAAGGTCCATAAGTTAACATCGGTTGAAATGGTAGAATTCCAACTCAAGGGTCTCTATTACAACTATGATGAAAAATATTTCCCTTTCTAGGGATGTAATGAATATAAATTATTTATGGCCATTTCTGAGGATGTTCGATGATGAAATTTATGGAGGGAATTGGGAGGAAAAATCCACTCTCATCCCCAAGGAAGTTCCTTCTCTTAACTTGGTGAAGAACCCCAAATCCCCCTTCATGCATTGATTGATATTTATTCACCTCAAGTATTAAATTCGATTAGCTATAATGCAACACACCCGACCCCTAAGTACCCTCTCTCGGGACGGGTCACCAAAATTTTTCTTAATTTAATCGACTTGAATCCTATGTATGAGGTATTCATCCTCTTCTACTAGTTTGTAGATTTCTAATGACTATTACCAGGATCAAATGTGAACTCTATATTGCAAGTTATGGCCTCTCAAAGTTCTTCAGGCATTATCATTCATGGGCCACATGGCACCCATATTGGCCCACATCGTTCGTACCATCCTCGAGTCCCTACATACATGGGGAAATTCCATTCATTGTCCAATCCAAAGGCGGGACTTGATCCTCAATTAATACACAAGCTAGAATGGAGTTCTACGTTTGACGCTTGGGCACTAGATGTCCAATTTTCCTCTCTACATGCATGTCCTCAGGAGTCTTGAATTCCTGAACTCCAGAAGGAGCCTGAAAAATCTACACGTGGCTTTGGCCTTCAGGCCTTTCGGCTTGTCTATGACACTACACCCTAAACCTACAGAGTCTCGAAGTCTCGAACTCCCGAAGGGCCCACCCTTTCATGTGGTGAAGTATTAAATGTGAAGGCAAGGGTAGGTGGGTCCTGAGAATTCCACCCGCTAGATGGAGCAAGAAGGTATGTGACAGCGGTGACACACGACAAGATAAAGATGAAACATGGCCCCTACAGTGTGTGACAAGTGTGACATTTTAATGGACACATAGGTCTGGGAAATGTATGAATCCAGGTGACACGTGGCACATCAATCATAGGTCCATGTCACCCTAGATGATGTTCGTGTTCCACCTTAGTCTGCATTGATGGCCTTATAATGCCCTTAGATCTCATGGTCAAGATGTGTCCATGTAGATCCATTGATCTACGGTCCTCATTACTTCGCGTCTCCAACATTTGGAGGTTTCGATGTTATTACCACTCTGTTCTCCCGAAGTATGACTTCGTCGAAGTATTGTACCTAATCCCCTCCACTAGTTGATTGGACAGTTGAGAGGGGTTCCTAATGGACTACCCAGATCCCTGGATTACATCAATTCATAACTCCAGTATTCAGGGAGTTTAGTGACATAAATATTTTGTTATCCCGAAGTGGTCAATGCTGGATTTACCTCAATGTAGATCCAATGACCAAGGGGACTCTCGAATACCCTCAGATCTGTGGCTTGAGTTACTTTTTCATTAGTAACTGGATCAAGTTTTAAGGGTGGGAAAAGTTTATCTGTTGTGGTTAGGGAAACCTCTAGGCATCGGTCAACCTTGTCGGTAACTGTAACAACCAGTTGCCTTTGGCCAGTTTACAAATGGTAAGGTCGTAATACTCCGGAATTCCTAACTCGTGGAGTTCCAAAGCCAGGAAGCCTTAGCTCTTTTCAAAGCTAGCATAGGGTTCCCATATGTGACATCCCCAAAAATAAAATATTTTTGGAAATTTATAATTTGCTAGAAATTTATTTCGTTTTTTATAAATTCAAATTTGGAAAATTTTTGCCATTTATGGAAATTCTGAATTTTGAATTTGGTAATTGTAATTAATTATTATGACTGTTGGGCAGAGACCTGATTTGACCCAACTAACTATTTGACTATGACACTTGTATGAAAACAAAATATTTTATATTGATTTCAGGAGGACAAATGGAACAGCCATGTTAAATTTAGCTGACCATGACTCCATGAGTGGGGAACAAGTTGGAACTACCTCTAGGCTGATTTTTACAAGTGGCAAGTCAGTGATTTGGCCATTGGTGTAGCACACCCATTTCGGAACTATGGGCTTACTCGCGCTCTGATACCCATTTGTACACACCATTTGTACAAAGCTCATACAGATATCATATATCCCATGCATTTAAACAAATAAACACATTTAACTCAGAGTAAAACATATCATTACTGCTATAATTAAACAATCTATAGCATTCCATATTAATTTGTATACACAGCGGAAAACATGATAACATTTACAGTAGAGACATGATAAAATGCGATAAAACATAGTTAGACACTTATCTTGTAACAATGGTGGGATCCACCAACCAAATGCAGGCCTTCCATGAACCTCCCAGCCTTAGACCGCACTGCTCATCAACTCAGCAGTGGGTCACCCCCGAGATGGGACTAAGCTCCACCCCAAGGCAAGGAATCTAGGCTTAGGCTGAGGTTATAGGGAAAACAGTCACACACAACCACAAGGAAGGGATTCTCTCCAAGGAATCTCCCACACTCACTGCCCATAGACCCTCATTCCCCACATGCCTGTTCCACCCCAGGAGAATGTACCTTCTCTGTCACCTGGACAGTCCTTCAGCTTCCAATCTCCCTTACCTTGGGTTACAGGAACAGACTGGACCGGAAGTCTCCGGGCTTTATGGCAGCTACAAGGTTCCTTCTAAGAGTTCTCTCCTTCCCCTACGCACTCTCTCATCTGGAGGGAGTCGCTCACAGGCCAATAAGACTCACGCACTCCAGTACTACGTAGTCTCAACAATCCCATGGGAAAATAGACACAGGATTTCCAAAAACTGGTTCAGCAATCACAGGATGGCTTCACAGTCACGGCTTGAGAACAGGGAATGCTCGCATAGGCTCGCTTAGATTTCCTGAACAAGAAAAGACTCTTCCTCGAATTCAAAACAGGATTCTCGTAGGCTAGGGTTACATGCACGGGATTTCTTAGAATCAGACATAGACATTCGAGTCACAGGGTCTCCCGAAGGTTCTCTACAGGAGTTGAGTTAGTCATACTGCTCAGAGCTCCGTACGCGTTCAGACAATTCGGTGGAATGAGAATGGAACCTTCTCACGGCTCAACCTGGTTGTTTTATTCGCATGCACCAGGGTTGACACTTGTCACCCATGGAACTGCATGCATTCCACAAGCATGCGTTCCTCCCACCACTTGGGAAATCACGCGTCCTTCCAAAAGGACTTAGGATAAAAACATATGATGCACATATCTTTTGGAATAATATTAAAATATTATTCCTAGGATTAATCCCCCCCAAGGCTTAGCCCCTAGGATCAACACTTAGCCCCTTTTCCACCTTCCAGCCCCTAATTCCTTGTCCACTATGTGGATGCTCAGTCCCCCTTCACTCATTCATCGTGGTCAGTCTGCACCTGGCGGTGTTTATATTTTATTAAATGTTCTGCATACATACAAGTACAACAACAGGCTCCTGGCCTTCAACACTTAGGCTCCCTGGCCTAACAACACATAAGTCTCCAGCTTATAAGAACTTGGCTCACCAGCCTATAAAACATAATCACAATTCCTTTCAGAACTTGGTTTACAGCGGGGCTCGGCCTTGGGGACACTACAATTCCCCTCCCCTTATTTTTTCACTATCCTCAGTGCAGCTTACACTGTCTCTGCAAGCTTTTCAAAATTTTCAAAAAGATGTAGTTACTCTGCCCACATAACCTCTTCATGCTCCCATGTCACGTCCTCAGGACCGTACCAAATCCACTGGACCTTTACAAGCTCTATAGCTCAATTCCGAAGCTGTTTTCTTTTCCTGTCCAATATGCGCACAGGATGCACTTGCAGGACACCCTCTGGTTCCACCTAAATCACAGTCCAATTGATAATATGATTAGCATCAGGTACATATTTCTTAAGCAGTGAAACATTAAACACATTATGTACAGTCATATATGCAGGTAATGCAAGCATGTATGCAACCAGCCCAATCCTTTCCAGGATCTCAAATGGCCCACAAAATATTGCTACCAACTTGGCGCAACTTCCCAGCCTCAGGGAACTTCTGTTAGTTTTCACTTTCAGGAAAACATGATCACCCACTTTGAATTCTCTATGGGTTCTATTACTATCAGCATAACTTTTCTGCCTGTCCTGGGCAGCTTTTAAATTATGTTTAATTCTTATCATTTGGTCTTCCATCTCTTTGAGCAGTTCAGGCCCAACTACTACTCTGTTAGCTGGATTATCCCATCTCACTGGAGTGTTGCACTTTCTTCCATAAAACGCTTTGAATGGGCTCATCTTCAATGATGCATGATACCCATTATTGTAGGCGAATTCTACCAAATGCAGGTAGTCTTCCCACCTTGATGGTTTATCCATCACATACATTCTCAACATGTCTTCTATTACTCTATTCACTCTCTCTGTCTGTCCATCAGACTCGGGATGATACACTATACTAAAGTTCAGATTCATTCTGAATCCCTTGAGCAATCCTTTCTAGAAATTCGAAGTGAATTTTGGGTCTCTATCAGACACAATTGTCTTAGGAATTTCGTGCAAGCGTGCAACTTCTTTTAAGAAGATATCAGCAACATCTGCTACCCGGTGGGTGGTTTTTAGTGGAATAGAATGGGCAGCTTTAGTAAGCTTGTCCACCACCACCATGATTGAATCATGTTGCTTGCTTGTTCTAGGTAGTCTGGTGATAAAATCCAGTGTTACTACATTCCATTTCCATTCAGGAATAGGTAAAGGCTGCAGCAACCCTGCTGGGTGCCTATGCTCCGCCTTAACCTTCTGGCACTCCATACATTTGGCGATGTATTCAGCGATTTCTTTCTTCAAACCCGGCCAAAAATAATGGCTTTTGACTGCTGCCATAGTCTTCTGATATCCAGCATGTCCAGCATAAGCCACGTTATGCATCTCCTTTAGAATTGCTAGCTTCAATTCTCAAACATTGGGTACATACACTCTATTTTTATATAGAAGTAAACCATTAGTTCCCAAGGTGTAACTTTCCTTGGTCTGTGGTCTCTCACGCTGCTGTAGCTTTGCTACAAGATTTTTGTACTACAAATTAGCATTTGCAGCTTCCAAAATTCTGTCTTTCATCTCAGTCTGGTACATGCTAATGGTTGTAGCATGTAATTCGTGCACTTTTCTACTGAGTGCATCAGCCACCTTATTTTCTTTCCCTTTGATATGCTTGATATCAAAGTCATATTCGCACAGAAACTCCAGCCATCTGATTTGTCTGGCATTTAAGGTCAGCTGATCAAATAAATACTTCAAACCATTATGGTCTGTTCTCAACTCGAAACTCTTTCCCATGAGGTAATGTCTCCATTTCCTCAAGGTGTGGACGATTGCTGCCAGCTCTAAATCGTGAGTGGCATAATTCTTCTCATGTTCCTTCAACTTTCGGGATTCATAACAAACTACAAATCCCTCTTGGCTGAGAACTCCTCCCAACCCCTCCTTACATGCATCCGTGCATACTACGTAATCCTTGTTTGGATCTACAATCTTCAGGATTGGAGCACTAGTTAGCAACTACTTTAATCGCTGGAAGTTGCTCTCACATTCTTCAGTCCACTGGAACTTCTTCTCCTTCCTTTGCAAGGAAGTGATAGAATGAGCTATCTTTGAGAACCCAACTATAAACTTCCTATAGTAACCTTCCAGAACCATAAAAGATCTAACTTCTACAACACTCCTCGGCACTGGTGTAACACCCTGTTTCCCCCAGCTTGTAAATATAACTGGACTGGCCAAGAACTATGAAAAACTCATAAATGAGAATATGTGATGTAAAGGGACCTGGAGAAGAGGTCAATGAATGTGAATAAAATTATGAATTTATTTCAGGACTACTGATGAGGGGATGTGCAGAAAAAGAGATCACGATGGCGATGGAGGGCACCTGAAAAGGTAGCGTTAACTTCCACAAAGAATTAAATACCGTATTTGGACTCCACTGGCCCGGAGAACCAAAAGAAACTCGTTGGCCCTGAAATTCAATGCCTCGCAGGTTGGTAGGCAGATGGCTTGATGAGGGATGGGATGGTCAACAACCCATCCGTAGAGTCGTCAGGCCTGATCGACGCGAGGGTAATCGTGCCACACGCAACCTCACGAGAGGATAAGGCGTATGGCAGAGACGATTGAAAGGGAAGACATGAGGGGAACTATGGCATTACGCAGAGTGAGTGATAGCAGAGAGGAAGGATTGCAACCTTCACTCCTGGTCACTGGTAGACAGAGAGACACAGTCTCAGAGCATCGTGGTCTTATCTTGGGGGTGGCTAGTGGTAAATCCGCTGGGAGTCACTACGCCTACGGTTGGGTGGAAACGAGCACCCCTCTCAGTAGTTGTACCCACTTCTGAAGTGATTTTGATAAGTGTTTTGCCTCTGGCATCTGGAAATATATGTATTCTAATAACTATGCTCATAAGCTGTGAAACTGTGAATGTTTTCGTTATAAGAAGGTTTGTGTGGTATTTTAATCAATACTAGTAGTTGTATATGCTTATAACAGAAAAATCACGCATGTCTTATGATTGATAAATGAATCTAGTTATGCATAAGTTGAACCAAGTCAGATCTCCAGCCCGTTCTTGAGAATTCGTCTTCCCTTATTTGTATCCAGGAATGCCCCGGAATAGACCTCTTCACGGAGACTCCCTCCTTAGAGAGGTTTACCAAGAACTTGGAAAAAGGGAGTGAATGTGCAAGTCTTAACCACCCTGTGCGAAGAGAAATGACCCTCTTGAAATCCCGAAGTAGCAGCGTAAGGATAAGTATTGATCAATGGATGAGATCCTGTCAGGAAATGTGCGGTCATTCACAACCGTTAAATTGAAGGAATGAATGAGGGCATAATTTGCCTTAACCCTTTTTTTTCCTCTATCTTCGTGAATAGCGAGGAAATCTGAATCATAGAACCCCAGACTCCATGAGAACATCTGGATCGTTGGTTTTTCCACGTCCAAAGAGCAGTGGGAAAGGGCACGACATCGGGACCGATCTGAACCGTCATATCTTAGCTAGGAAATCTGACAGTCATTAGATCTATAGGGAGATAAACGAGGGTTAAGCCATCGTGAATAGGGACAAGGAGGATCCGAACCGTCCATCCGAGGAGGACAGGTGGCAGAGATCGAGGGATCTCGCTACCTCGGAGGTTCGTGAGGTAAGAGCCCAAAGTTTGGATGTTCCAAGTCACAAGTGGCGAAGCCACGAGATGATCAGGACCGTCCATTCGAGGAGGACAGGTGGCAGATATCCAGGGATCTCGCTACCTCGGAGGTTCGCGAGGTGAGAGCCCAAAGTTTGGATACACCAAGTTGTGAGTGGAGAATCCATGAGATGACCAGGACCATCCATCCGAGGAGGACAAGTGGCAGAGATCCAGGGATCTCGCTACCTCGGAGGTTCGCGAGGTAAGAGCCCAAAGTTTGGATGTTCCAAGTCGCGAGTGGCGAAGCCACGAGATGATCAGGACCATCCATCCGAGGAGGACAGGTGGCAGAGATCCAGGGATCTCGCTACCTCAAAGGTTCACGAGGTAAGAGCCCAAAGTTTGGATGCTCCAAGTCGTGAGTGGCAAAGCCATGAGATGATCAGGACCGTCCATCCGAGGAGGACAGGTGGCATAGATCCAAGGATCTCGCTACCTTGGAGATTCACGAGGTAAAAGCCCAAAGTTTGGATGCTCCAAGTCGCGAGTGGCGAAGCCATGAGATGATCAGGACCGTCCATCCAAGGAGGACACGTGGCAAAGATCCAGGGATCTTGCTACCTCGTAGGTTTGCGAGGTAAGAGCCCAAAGTTTCGTGCTCCAAGTCGCGAGTGGCGAAGCCACGAGATGATCAGGACCGTCCATGTGAGGAGGACAGGTGGCAGAGATCCAGGGATCTCGCTACCTCGAAGGTTCGTGAAGTAAGATCCCAAACGTTGGGCGATCCAAGTCGCGAGTAGTGAAGTGCCAAGAGCCAAGCATGAGAGAACACATGGCAACACTTCAAGGTGGGGCCTGCGCGATTGACGGGTGGACCCGCATCGCCTAGAGAAGGGAGTCAATGCTCCATTGACTCCTCGTGTCTCGGGGATTCAGGGGAGAAGGGCATGAAATCTCAACACTTGGACTTACAAAGTCATGAGTAGCGAGAACACGAGAGGAAAAATTTAATATCGCCTCTCGAGGGTTCGTGAAGGGAAGGTGCCAAGGTTCGACGCTGCAACTYGCGAAGGGGCGATTTGYGGGTAGTGTGAAGGGAAGTTCAACCTTCATTGACTTTCAAGTCTCGGAGGGTCGAATAGCGAGAGGAGCTAGATTTTAGCCTAGCCAGCGATCATGCGTAGGGGACGCTGATAGAAGGAAACTATACCCATTTCGTGATCTCGGGTATCGGTGATTTGTGAAGAAAATTMGAGGGTCTTTGACTCACAACTCGCGAGGTCRCGAGTTGTGAAAGGTGCCTGGTTTGTTTGACCTATGGTCCTAACCCACGATCACAGGGAGGTGAACAGGGAAGAACTAGCCTGCACTAAACCCCTGTAGGACTTTGGGGGTTCTGTTCCTTGAGRAAAAACGAAATTTTTTATTAATCAGGTAGTGGGTATGTTACAAAGTGGTATCAGAGCATGGTTACAATGC
Organism: Picea mariana; assembly: GCA_032191745.1. Taxonomy (NCBI): domain Eukaryota; kingdom Viridiplantae; phylum Streptophyta; class Pinopsida; order Pinales; family Pinaceae; genus Picea; species Picea mariana. The sequence goes on from JASDQU010882847.1 coordinate 28,902, forward strand.
TCGGCCTRATTGGGCTCATGCACGAGTTGCGCATAAACCTTGTTCAAAACACTCCTATGAGGAGTAATCCCCTGACTTGACTCTCTTGTCCAGGATTAAAAACTTGGAAAATGAGAACCCGACTGTGTATACAAATGAAAGAAGTTATGAAATTATGTGCAATTTATAAGAAATGAATTTAACTCTTGACTAATAGCCAGCATTTGTCTTTTCACTCTGGAGGATGATCAACTGCGGGAATCTACAAACGCAGAGTGTGGTGACTCACCAAGAGGTGGGAGAAGGCTCCCACAACAGAGACGAAGAGTCTGATAAGAGAAGAGCAATAGGAACCCCTCGAGACCTAGCCGAAACTGTGAGGAGTCTCATGGTCGAGTTGCAAATCTGCAAGGCCGATAATTAAAGGATGATGAAAGAACAAGAAAAGAAAACTGAAATTAATGCAGTTTTACTGCAGAGCTTATCCAACCTACA
>JASDQU010882848.1:16444-26850 GCA_032191745.1 Picea mariana
ACGTGGAGTACTTTTCTTTGGCCTCATTCAGCTTCTTGCTGAAATATGAAATCGACCTGTCTTCCTGGCTCAAGACTGCTCCTATGGCAAACCCGCTTGCATCACATTTTACCTGAAATGTTTTCTGAAAATCCGACAACACCAAAACCGGTTGTTCCGTAATCTTTCGTTTCAACAAATTGAAACTCTTCTCAGCCTCTTCAATCCAATGAAAATATTTATGTCTTTTCTTCACTGTGTCCATCATTGCTGTACTAATTCCACTGAATTTTCTAATGAATTTTCGGTAGAAACTAGCCAAACCATGAAAACTTTTCACCTCAAATATGTTCCTCGGTGATGGCCAATTCTTGATTACCTCCACCTTATCTGGATCCATCCTCAATTCATTTGCAGATATAACAAACCCCAAATAAATGAGTTATGTCTTCATGAATGAGGACTTCTTCATGTTTATCAGCAGCTTCTCTTTCTGTAATCTCTTCATCACAATAGCCAAATGCTTCAGATGTTCATTCTTTGTCTTGTTGAAAACCAATATGTCATCCAGATACACGATGACAAATTTCTCGATGAACTTCTTCAGGACTTCATTCATCAACCTCATAAAGGTACTTGGTTCTTTTGTCAAGCCAAATGGTATGACAAGCCATTCATACAAACCTTCGTTTGTCTTGAATGTTGTTTCCCATTTGTCACCTTCTCTCATATGAATCTAATGATATCCACTCTTCAAATCTATCTTTGAAAAAAATTTGCCCCACTTAAGCAATCCATCAAATCATCCATTCTTGGCAATGGGAATCTATACCTGATAGTTATCTTGTTTATCGCCCTTGAATCAGTGCACATCCTCCAGCCTCCATCTTTCTTCAGACTGAGTACTTTTGGAACAACACATGGACTCAAGATTTCCCTGACCAAACCTTTGTCCAACAACTCCTGGACCTGCTTCTTGACCTCTTCATTCTCTTGTGGTGTCAATCTGTACGTGGCTTTGTTTGGAAAACTAGCTCCTGGTATGAGGTCTATATGATGACTCACGCTCCTCATTGGTGGCAACGAATGAGGTAATTCGTCCACCACATTATCAGCGAATTCTCCCAGTAGTTCCTGAACTTCTTTTGGCAAATCATCCACTCTTGTACTAGTCAGAACAATTCTCGGTTTTCTGACCACAAAGAATTGTGGATCCTCCTTCTTCTTAACTTCTGTAAGAATTTCCTTCCCACTCATGAGAAGTACTCTGTTGTTTTCCTCCGGCTTCACCTCTTTATATTCAATTGGACACAACATATGAGTCCTCCCATTCCTTTCTAGGGTATATGTATTCATCCTCCCATCATGAATTACATTTCTATCATATTACCATGGTCTGCCCAGCAATAAATGATAGACATCCATAGGAATAACATCACATAAAATCCTATCATTATATCCTCCTATCTTAATGTCAACTAAGCACTGTTTAGTGACATTTACCTGATGTCCCTTCTGTAGCCATGAAACTTTGTATGGAATCAGGTGATCAGTTGTCTCTAGCTCCAACTTTTCTACCATCTCAGTTGAAACGAGATTATCGGTGCTTCCGCTGTCCACAATGACCTTGCATACTCTATCCTTGGTCTTGCAAGCAGTCCTAAAAAGACTATTCCTCTGTGCTGAATTCTCCATCTCTTTCTCTGGCGTCAGAAGGACCTTCCGCATCACTAGTGATCCTCCACCTTCAATGTACTCTGCCTCAACATCTCACCTCTGTGCCTCGGCGATGTGAGTCTCTCCAGTTTCTTTCTTTTTCTCTAGACACTCGAATGATCTGTGCCAATTTTTTCCACATGTGAAGCATGTGATTACTCCACCTCTTCCTCTTCCTCTACCTCTGGTATGAGGAAACCTATTATTATCAGCATATCCGCCTCTCTGCTCAATATGCTATTCTCTTTGCTCAGCATATCGCCCTCGCTGCGAACTTCCACCTCTTTCTGTTTGAGTATGAGGTTTCTTCCAGTCGTCCTTGGGCTTTTGGTATTTATCTTGGGCAACCGATTTGCCTTTGGGCTGACTCCTACCACTACCCCTCTGACTTTGTTTGCGGCTCATCTTCTCCTCACCTTTCAGAGCCAATTGGTAAGCATCCTCCACTGTTCAGATGGTTGCCATACTTATTTCATCCTGAATTTCATACCTCATGCCATTCATATACCTGGCCACCTTTTCGTCATTGCTTTCGCGATGACCTGCCCTGATATTCAACCTATAAAATTCCTCAGTATACTCCTTAACTGTCATCAACTTCTGTCTCAGGTTCTGCATCCTCCTGAACAGAGAAATTTGATAATCCCTGGGAATAAATTTTGCCTTCATCTTTGCAATCATTTTGTCCCAGCTCTTAATTTTCTGCTTGCCTTGGCAATGCCTGTCAGCTTGTAGTTCATCCCACCACAAAGTTGCATGTCCTTTTAATCTTGTGATGGCATGCCTGACCTTCTTATCTTCTTCGATATCTTCATAATCGAAGTAAGTGTCAAGAGCTCTAATCCAATCTAGAAGCTCTTCTGCATCCAGATTCCCTTCATAAACTGGAATGTCCATTTTTACCTTTGTACTCATTCTTGCAACAGCTTTAAGTAAATGTTCACATGCTGCATCTTCCACTGGGATTTCTTCTCCTCCGTGTCCAACATCTTCTTCATATTTGGATTCACTGATATCTCCTACATCAGCTTTGCGCCTTTGTGATGTCTCCATGTCCTCCGTTCTGGCACGAAGATTTCACATTTCTCTCTCCATGTTTGGATTCTGCACTTCTCTACCTCTTTCTCTAGAGATTTCCCTTTCCTCCTTTGGATCGGGTGATTGTATACCCCTTCTTCTTGGCGGCATGGTGATTTCTCCTTGTCCTCTACTACAGAAAGCAAAGAATCTTTTCTAGTCTCTGATACCACTTTGACGCAGGTACGCCAACCATGGGCATGTCCGCTCTCACAGGACCTTCTTCTTCTCGGCCCGAAGAACTCGAAGGTTCTTCTATTTCCCTATCGGTAAATCTACACCCACAACAATCTTTCCCCAAGGTCTCCCCTTTACCACCGAGAAATTAGCTAAATCTAGCTATCTCGCGAGTTTGTGACTCAAAACCTCCAACTCTTCCTTTCTAATCTTGCGATACCCGATCTGGCGATACGAGTATAGCCCCTCTTCCTTGTTAGCGCCCTTACCACATGTAACCGTGGGTAGGCTTAAAGGTTAGCGCCTCTCACAACTCGCACCTTCGTGAGTTTGTGAGGCGAACTCTTGTGTCTCCCTTTACGATCTTTCGAGATGCAATAGGTCAACGCTGAGCTGACTCATCCCTCGATGGATTTTGAGTTTTCACCCTCCTATTCCGCGAATCCCTAAGATGCGAGAATTCAATGGAATGTTGACTTCTATCTCCAGGCAATGTGTGCCCACCCTTCGACTCCGCGGGTCCCGCCTTATGCTCGGCCATGTGTTCACATGAACCCCCGGTTCTCGACACTTCACGACTCACGAATCCTAGCACCGATACTTCGAGATTTCTCGTGGCAAGATCTCGAGGCTTCATGCCACCTATATTCCACTACCGGTCTAGTTGTGGCCCACACTGTCCTCCAGCTGTTGGGATATCGCTTCTTGCAATCTCTCGATCCCCGTGCTGGAATTCTCGAGCCTTTTCTTGCAAGGTCCCGAGACACGATCCCACGCGTAGATCCAACGGTCCTCCTGTGATCCGGATCCAACGACTATCCTCCTTTTCGCACCTCGCATCCTCGTGACTTAGAGTACCAATTGTTTGGGCTCTCACCCTGCGAACTCCCGAGTTCGCGAGATCTCTCGATCTCTGACACCTGTCCTCCTCAGATGGATGGCTCTTAGCCTTCTCACCACTTCGCCACTTCGTGACCTCGCATCTCGCGACTCTTAACACCAATTACTTGTGCGTTCACCCTGCGAAATCCTGAGTTCGCAAGATCACCGATCTCTGCCACCTATCCTCTTCAGATAGACGGCTCCTGTCCTCTCGCCACTTCGCCGCTTTGTGACTTGGAGTACCCAATACTTGGGTTTTCAACCTGCGAACTCCCGAGTTTGCGAGATCACCGATCTCTGCCACCTGTCCTCCTCATATGGATGGCTCCTAGCCTCCTCGCCACTTCACTGCTTGCGAAACTGAAGGACTTCCTTTTTAGACCTCCAATATCTGAGTCTCTGAGATGGGAAAATCTCGCTACATGCGTCCCCCAGATGAACGGTCCTGATATTGTCAGGATATCACGTCTCGCGATATCGCTGCTCTTGTTGCACAACTTTTGGGGTTTCAACTCACAAGTCCCCGATACACGATACCATGTGTAGATCTGACGGCTCCTGTGACTTTGAATTGACGGCTCTGCCTCTCCTGAGCTTCAAACTCTTTGAAATCTTCTCGCCGTAACCTCCTTTCACCTTTGCAAGATCTGACGATCCTCGAAACTTCACGAAATCTCCTCAGAGGATTTTGACTGTCCATTCTTCCTTGTGTAACCCACGAAATGAGAAAACTGTATCTCTCCACGAGATTCCTTTGCTGCTTCGCCAACCTGCGACGTTTCTTGCAACTTCAAGTCGCACTTATCTACGTTGATCTTCAGTGACTCGGAGGCCTATCCTTCCTAAGATTTTCTAAATTACTTTAACCTCAACGAGGTTCTTTGCACACACTCCTTGCGGTAAACCTGCGAACACTTCAACTATTCGAGCTTCCTTTGACTCTGCGCATACCCGTAGCAGTAGTCCTTCAATACTTCACTCAATGTCATGACTGAGACTTCCTCACTTAGCCTGCGCACTCCTTGCATGGCTCCAACAACCCACGTTCATTTCTGAGCGAATGAGAACAAGAGTTAAACTATCTGATATTCCATCAACGCACTCCTTGCGGATGACTTCCACTGCACTTCTTGCAGGAATCCTTGCTCAAATAGAGAAACAATTGTAACTCATTCCACTTCCTTCTCAGATTTCAATCTTAACCCATGAAATCATACACACAGCATAATAACAAATGCATAACAGGAAGTAATATTCGTAAGCAGAGCATTCAACATACATACATAGAGAATAACACAACAACCATGAATCTGAATCAACTTCTTCTATTAATTCAAGATCTGTACATGGGTTTTCTTCTACAGTTGTCTGTTTCTCTCCTATGCTTTGGATTCTTCTAACTCTTGTTAATGTTACAATGATACAAATGAGGGTGTCTATATCCGCTTTCCCTCTTGTGTTCTAAAACTGTCTAATCTAAGAATTCAAATCTACCTACTTACAACTACTATTATAAATGCCTCTGTCTATCTCAGACGAAAGCGTATGGCTTGAGGTCTGATTACATTTTACCAAGGCGCCTAAATTAAATGATCTCATTTATATCCAGCGCATCAAATTCAAGGGAAAATTTAAAAATTCAAAAACTTGCGTTGGACGTCTTCCAGCTGTCTTCTGCTTCCACATTGGTTTTGCTTGTCATGAGGGATGCTCTTGCATCAGCAGCCCACGATCACGATGCTTTAAACAAGTCGATATGGCTTCGGGGGAAAAACAAGCGGTAGGACCTAGCATTGATAATTGTCTAACAGACCTGGGAGTGTGTACTACCAGGTTGAAGGTATATGTCACTGCTCTTAGGAGGTATGACCTAATCATTGGAATGGATTGGTTAGAAGCCCATCGATCTATGGTAGATTTTTTCGCAAAAAGGGTGATTTTTGTTGATGATGAAAGAAGGCCAGTAGAGATCCACGATGTATCGAGAAAGGTGTCTCTATACTTTATCTCAACTATGAAGGTTAAGGGGTGCATGAGTCAAGGGTGTCAACTTTATGTAGTGGAAGCAGTGAATGAAAGGAAAGGGCCCTCCTTGGATCAATACCCTATGTTGTCATAATTTAAGTATGTTTTTCTAAATGAGTTGATAGGGTTACCTCTTAAGAGGGAGCTTGATTTTACTATTGAGCTAAAACTTGGTGCATAACCAATTTCCAAGACTCCATATACGATGACAATGCCAAAACTTTGTGATTTGCAAATGCAGTTGAAAGAGCTACTCGACTTAGGGATAATAAGGCCTAGTGTCTCACCTTGGGGTGCACCAGTAATTTTTGTGAAGAAAAAGGATGGTTCCTTATGAATGTTTATAGATTACAGGGACTTGAACTGTGCTATAGTGAAAAATAGGTACCCAATGCCACGAATAGATGATCTCTTTGATCAGATGAAAGGAGCAACGATATTCTCAAAACTTGATTTTCGATCAAGGTATCACTAGTTAAGAATTAAGGAAGGCGATATTCCTAAAACTGCCTTTCGAACTCGATTTGGGAATTATGAGTTTGTTGTAGTACCCTTTGGATTGACCAATGCACCGACAGTATTCATGAGCCTAATGAACAGTGTATTCTGGAAGTACTTAGACCGTTTTGTACAAGTCTTTCTAGATGATATCCTCATCTATTCCAAGAACAAAAGAGAACATGAGGAACACTTGCGAGCAGTGTTGTCCTGCCTTAGAGAGAAAAAATTGTATGGGAAGTTGTCAAAGTGTTCCTTCTTCCAAAAATAAATTCACTATTTAGGTAATATCATTTTCGGTGAAGGAATCTCTGTGGACCTAGAAAAGGTAAAGGCCATTATGGAATGGCCAGTGCTGAAAAATTCTTATGAGGTGAGAAGCTTTATGGGGCTAGCAGGTTATTATCATAGATTTGTGGAAGGGTTCTCTAAAATAGTGAAACCCATCACCACTTTGTAGCGCAAGGGGGTCAGGTATGAATGGACAGAAGAATGTGATAGTGCATTCATCAAGCTTAAGAGGTTACTAACTAGTGCACCAATTATACGAGTGTCGGATATGGAAAAGGACTTCAAAGTCTTCACAGATGCCTTGAAGCAAGGGTTGGGGGCCGTGATAATGTAGGATGGAGGAGTGATAGCTTATGTGTCAAGGAAGTTTAAGAAACACGAGGAGCTTTACACTACTCATGATTTAGAGTTGGCAGCTGTAATGCTGGCTCTGAAACTTTGGAGGCACTATCTAGTGGGGCAAAAATTTGAGCTCAAAGCAGACCATGAAAGTTTAAAACATCTTTTCACTCAAATGGATATTAATGCCAGGCAGAGGCGATGGAGTGATTTTATGAGTGAATACGATTTTGGTATTTCATACATCAAGGGAAAAGAAAATGTGGTCGTGGATGCCTTGAGTAGGAGACCACGTGTCTTCTCCTTGGTACCCTTAAAAGTCAATCTGAGGGAACGTGTGTTGACACAACTCCTTGGAGATAGTTGGTATTTAAAGGTTGCTTCAAACCTCCAGAGTGGGAGGCAATTAGATCCAAAGTATGAAGGATATAGCCTGGAAGCAGACAGACTATTAAGATATCGAGGAAGGATGTACATCCCCAAAGGTGAGGATATTTGAAGCATCATACTGAAGGAATCCTATAGAGAACTTTATTTTGCACATCTGAGTGTGAAGAAAATGTACATAGACATGAGGAATCTCTTCTTTTGGGTAGGATTGAAGAGAGATGTAGTCCATTTTGTCGCCAAGTGCCTTGAGTGTCAACAAGTGAAAGCCGACCACCATCACCTGGCAGGACTCCTACAACCACATGATGTTCCTATGTCCAAGTGGGAAGTCATTTGTATGGATTTTGTTGTGGGGTTGCCGCTTGCATCTCATAGACACAATGTCATTCTTGTAATAGTTTATAAGTTAACCAAGAGTGCTCATTTTAGTCCGGTTAGAGACACTTATGATGTCACTGATGTGGCACACGTGTTTGTAAGTGAGGTCATACATTTGCTCGGGATACCCAAGAAGATCATTTCAGATAGGGACTCTAGATTCACTTCTAGGTTTTGGACAAGTTTGTTGTCAGCGTTGGGGACTAAGTTGAACTTAAGCACAACTTATCATCCTGAAACAGATGGGAAAACTAAGAGATTAAATCAAGTCATGGAAGACATACCTAGGATGTATGTCATGGATAATCAAACCCATTGGGAGAAGTACCTACCTTTGGTAGAGTTCGCCTACAATAATAGTTTTCATAGCTCCATTGGAATGCCACCCTACGTAGTTATGTATGGAAGGCCATGCATAACACCATTGAATTGGGAAAGATTAGAAGACCGAGTACCAGTTGGGCCAGAATTGATTCAAGAGATGGAGGAACAAGTGATACAGATTAGGTAGAGACTAAAGGAGGCACATGATAGACAGAAACGTTATGTTGATGCACATAGGACTGACGAAAGTTATGAAGTGGGAGATCATGTTTTCATTTGTATCAGGCCTAATAAGAGTACCATTCAGTTCGGGAAGGGGACAAAGTTGTCACCTCGATTTATAGGACCATTCAAAATCCAAGATAAAATTGAACCCATTGCCTATCGTCTCGTACTGCCACCCCACTTGCATAAAACTCATAATGTTTTTCATGTATATGTTCTACGCCATTATGTTGTTGATGAGTCACATAAACTAAATTGGAAGGAATTGCAGGTATCAGACGTGGGAACCCTCATGGTAGAATTGTTACGCATATTGGACCGTAGAGTCTGACATCTTAGGAACCGTCTGGTAGATCAAGTTAAGGTCTAGTGGGACAAGTATAGTCCAGGATATGCTACTTGGGAGGATGCAGATACATTACAATGAGATTATCCCTCACTTTTTTGACCACCTCGAGAATATGTTTCTCGAAGGTTGGGTGTATGTAACACCACCATTTGAATTAGATAGCTAGGATTACATGAGGCCTAATCACCTCTATTTTCTATTCACCATGAAACTATTAATGATACACTTGAACTTTTAAGACATATGAACCTTTATGAATGTTTAAATGTTATTTGAATGATGATGGATATGATGCGATCTACTATGTGAATGTAAATTCTATGAATGTTTAAATGTGATTTGAATGATGATGGATATTATGTGATCTACTATGTGAATGTATATTTTATAAATGATTAAATGTCACTTGAATGATGATGGATATGATGTAATCTATTATGTGAATGAGAAATCTATGAATGTTTAACGTTATGTGAATGATGGTGTATATGATGCAATCTATTATGTAAATAAAAATTCTATGAATGGGTAACGTTAGCTGAATTATGGGGATATTATGAGATCTATTTCTAACTTGAAAAATTTGATATTAAAGTTGTTGGTACGTGGATACCGAATTAATATTATGGTTGTATATAATTACATGATGATAATGCATAGATATGTATGAGTTTGTGTTATAGACTAATTTGCAGGTCAGTGGGCTATGAAATAGCCAAGAGATAATGGTAATAAAAGTGGATGTCATGACCACCGACCAAGAAAGAATATGGTATGAATATTTGTATGTGAAATTATATTGGTACAAATGCATTGTTATGATATATGGACCAATGCAGGTTTTCAGGTGGTGAGACTACCCAAAAAATGAATGAGCGATGACAAAATTCCCAGCAACATGGTGCCACTATATATTTCATTGTAGGGTGTGGACCCTGGTCCTATTAGGAGGGGTGGAGGAATTTTCCACCATGTATCCTCTGAAACCTGGAGTCATGGGAGGATGGTGTTAGCTCACACTCCCCTAGACGTGTGATGATGACTGTCAGTTGGTTGTTGGGGAAGCTTGGTCAAGGCAGTGACACTTCCTCTTATGGGTTCTATTTGGATTTAGTTCAATATAGTTGACACTCCAAGATAGTCCAGCAGAGGAAGGATCGGAAGGGAATATGGAAGTAAGTTAGGGAGGAATGATGAATAGAAATAGTTGAGAGTGTATGGAGATTTTCCTTATGGTGGAATTTATTGTTTTTTTCTTCTGAAAAGAAAATGTGTATATATGTATATTCATAATTACTTAACTAAACTACAATTGTATAAGTAAACATTGTTGAGCTAGATTATTGTAATTAAGGGATTTCACAAACATTTGATTGGTTTATTATCTTTTATAAAATGAATAGTCTCATTGATTGGATTGGATGCATACATAAGTTACTATAGAGGTGATAGTTATTATTATTAGTACATGCACAAGACTTGTATGTAATAGCTACACATGGATTTCTTTCACATGTACACTAGTATGTATGAGTATTCTTGGCTTACTTACTGATAATGTTGTTTATTGGATATGAATGTGTGAACCATGTGTCATTTCCCTTGTATCATAAATTACTTTAACTTCGGGATGAAGTTTCCTGAAGGGTGGGTGTATGTAAGAACCCTAATTAATTAATTAATTGTCATGATTAAATATTTGTTTAATTAATATTAGTTTAATGAATGATTAATTTTTATTATGAAGACTTAGTTA
>JASDQU010882848.1:32434-44726 GCA_032191745.1 Picea mariana
AAAAATCATTTCACACTTACAGACAAATATACATTCAAGTTTCTTCAAATTTTCAAAAACTTGTGGATACTCTTCCCGCATGGCTTCCTCATTCTCCCACATAGCGTCTTTAGGAGCATGGAAGGTATATTGAACCTTTACCAGTATGATTTATTTGTTCTTGATAAATTTGAATCTATGGTCTAGGATGTGCATTAGTTCCACTTGAAATTTCTCTCCCCTCTCCACTTGGATCATAGTCCAATAAATCACATGGTTAGGATCAGACACACATTTCTTCAATAAATATGCATGAAACAAATTATGAATTATCATGGATGTAGGAAATGAAATCCTGTATGAAACTGGGACCATCTTCTCTAAAATATAAAACAACCCACAGTATCTCATTTCCAACTTTGGGAAAATTCCCAATCTCAATGAGCTCCTCTTGGATTTAACCTTTTAAGAAACATGCTGTCCCACTTTGAATTACCTATATGTCATGATCTTATCTACACAACTCTTTTTGTTTTCTTGTGCAACCTTCAAATTCTTCCTGATCTTTACCATCTTCTCTTCCATTTCCTTTAGTAATTTTGGTTGAATAACTACTATGTCTACTAGGTGTCCTTGCTTACTAGCATGTTGAACTTCTTTCCATGCAAGGCTTCAAATGGGCTCATCTTCAATGATGCTTGATACCCGTTATTACAAGTAAACTTAACTAGATGAATGTAATCTTCCCACTTGGAAGGTTTTTCCATCACATACATTCTTAACATATCTTTAATTATCCAATTGSTCCTTTATGTTTTCCCATMTGACTCTAGATGATATGCCATACTAAAATTCAATTTAGTCCCAAATCCYTTAAACAATCCCTTCGAAAATATATAAGTGAACTCGGGATCCCCATTTGAAACTATTTCCTAAGGAACACCACATAGCCTATAAATTTCCTTCATATAATTCTCTGGAATATTGGTTTCCTTGTGAGTCATTTTCACTGGTATAAAATGTGGATCATTTGCAATTATGTCTACCAATACCATGATGGAATCATGTTTCCTTATTGTTCTTGGAAACTTGGTGTTGTAATATATTGTCCATTTTTATTCAGGAATGGGAAATGTTTGTAATAATCATGTTGGATGCATGTTTTTAGTATTTACTTTCTAACATTCCATGCACTGGGAAATGTAATTAGCCACATATTTCTTCCTTCCTGACTAGAAACACTAGTTTCTTACTACTACAATTGTCTTCTAGTACCCCGGATGTCCAACATAGAGTACATTTTGCATATCTTTCAACACCATATCTCTCAATTCCTGAGTGTTAGGAACATAAATTTGACCCTGAACAAGAGGATCCCATCTTCCATCCTGTAATATTTATATTTGTGTTGCACATTGTTTTGTTGTAATCTTTCTTTAAATTGTGCATAATGTGGGTATGTTTTTATAGGTTCTAGACTTTCATCTTTTAAGTTTTTCCTGTACATACTAATGGATGCAACTTGCATTTCATGCACCCTCCCACTGAGTGCATCAACCACTTTATTCTCTTTTTCGTTGATGTGATTGATGTCAAAATCCCATTCACTAAGAAATTCCATCCATCAAGTTTTTTTGGCATTTAGTGTGGGCTACTCAAACAAATGTTTCATAACACTATGATATGTATTTAGTTTGAATTTTCTTCCCATGAGATAATTCCTCCACATTTTTAAGGCCTAAACTATGGCTTTCAAATCTAAGTCACGGGTAGCATAATCTCTTTCATGCTCCTTAATCTTCCTTGACTCATTACATATGAAGTTCCCATTTTGTGTAAGGAATCGACCAAAACCTTCCTTGAATGCATCGATGCACACAACAAAATCTTCATCATGATATGCAACATTTAGAATAGGTGCATTCTTCAACAATTCCTTCAAATAATGGAAACTCTTCTCACATTTCGTATTCAATTCAAACTCTATTTTCTTTTTCTGTAGTAAAGTGATTGGATGTGCAGGCTTGGATAATCCTTCAATGAATTTCCTATAATATCTAGCTAGTCTTATAAATGATATCACTTCTGAAACATTCTTTGGCACTGGCCAACTTTTGATTCCTTCAATATTCTCAAGGTCCACTATTATTCCCTCGGAGACAATGTGGCCTAAATAATGAATTTCTCTTTAATAGAAAGTGAATTCACTTAATTTGGCATACAATTTATACTCTCTAAACACTTTTAGCACCATCCTTAAATGTTTCTTATGCTCCTCCTTTATCCTAGAGTAGATAATAATATGATCCAAGAAGACAATGATAAATTTGTGGAGGTAATTCCTGAACACTCCATTTGTTATACACATAAAAGTATTTAGTGCATTTGTCAAGCCAAATGGCACCACCACAAAATCATAATGGACATACTTTTTCCTAAATTATATCTTTTTCGTGTCTTATTCTCTTATTCTTACTTGACAATAACCCGATCTTAAGTAAATCTTGGAAAATATATTTTCTCCTTTCAATTAATTGAAAAGTCCATCAATCCATGGTAGAGGGTACAGTTATTTACTGTAACCATGTTAATTTGTTTGAATTCAATACACAACCTCAAAGTTCCATATTTTTTAATCACAAAGAGCATCAAGGCACCCTAAGGAAAGACACTTGGATGTATGTATCCATTCCCAAGCAATTCTTCTAGTTGCATCTACAACTCTTTCATCTCTGGTGTTCTCATTATGTTAGGATTTTTGGACATTGGGGAATCTCTAGGAATTAAGTCAATAGAGAATTCAATATATCTCTTTGGTGGAAATCCTATCAACTCCCCAAATACATTTTCATATTCCTTTAAAATTGGATAGTTTTCAAGACTTGGTTCCTTATATTTTGTTGGTTGTTCCATATGGGTTGCATATATTTGGCACCCTTTACTAAAAACATATTTTTATTTTTAGTGAAGAAATATCTATAATAGATGTATTTCTTGGAATACCTTACACCATCCTAGAATTACCTTCCTCATTAGGGCATGTTAAAGCCTTGTTGTAGCAATGTAGGAAAACACTATGCTTTTCCAACCAAATCATACCAATTAAGTTATCATATGACCCAATTTATATGATTTTCAAATATTCCTTAGTGCTAAATACATTCATGCTTACTGAGCAATTGTTGACAATTTCATTTATCTTCCTCTTGGCTCTAGTGGTTAGATGAACCAGCCAAGAGTATGTCTAGAATCAATTAAAATAGATATGGATTGATTATCAATATTACCTTTTACCTCAATCATGTTGGATTGGTAGTATTCTTGTCTATTGTCCAAGGCTACATAAATCCATGGCATGATTCTTCCCATCTCATCCATTGCGTCAACTTCTTGAATTTTTTTCATAGTCCTCATCATATCTACCTTGTCACGACAATCCTTGTATATGTGGTCTCCTTCACATCCCAAACACTTTATGTCTTGTTGTCTTGTCCTTTTCCCCAAGGGATCCATCATTTTATGTTCACCTTGTGTTGGCTTCCCTTTCTAATATGATTTGGATATGTTCCTGAAAAATGGTGGTTTAAATCCTTTATTCCACTGATCCATCTTTCCTTTCTTCTTATCATCCCAGGCCTTTTTGAAATATTGTATTCATTCATTTTTATCATACAAATAATTATCTTTTCTTATGGATTCTTCCAAATTTTTGGGCTCATGAAACTGGATTTTATCCTTGTATAAGGATGGAATTCTACTCAAGAACATTTTAATTTTGACCTTCTCATCGCTAATGGAGTCCACATATATTATAAGTTCCAATAATTTCCTCTTATACTCAATATACATGGTCATGCTTCTAATATTGAGCTCAAAGAAATATTGCATCTTCTTGTCATAACATTACTTTGAAAAGAATTTATGCTGGAAATATATTTTAAACTGCCTCCATTCGATCCTCTTCTCTTCAATGTGCTTAACATGCTTAAGTGGATTCCACCACATAGATGATTTTCCTTGAATATGGTAGGCTAGAAATTTGGCTTCTACATTTGATGAATAATTGTGCAATTGGAAATATTTCCCCATTCCCAACAACCACACTTCTACATATTTTTCTTTCTTACAATCACCATCTAAATTAGAAGGCCTAATATTCCTAATCTCTCCATGAAAATTGTTAATTTTATAATCATGGAATCCAAGTAAATTTTTTAATGTTTGTTTCCTCCCTGTAAATTAGATTAGCATCTCACAAAACAAAATACACTTGATGGGATAGTTAACTGAAAGAAATAGTGGAAGCAAAGAAACCAATTTCAAACACACACATATTTATTCCCTTCAAATCATCTTATCATTAGAATAATATCAAATCTTACAAGAGTTCTCTTACAGGGAAAATGGCCCATAAAGAAATATAGAAAACTATAGATAGAATATGCAAACCCTAGCAACTCCTTCTTGGCTATACGGTCCCATACAATATATGTCTTAGAATTTTATATTCTTTCCTGCATTGTAGCCCACATGTGTACATGCTTTCCTATGTTGTATCTCGTGTACACATGCACCTTGACTAACTTGCACAATGCATACAACTCCATTCTTTATGTTTTGGCTTTGATCTGTTGGATCTTCTTATGACTTCTCTTATTCTCTCTTCTCTCTAACTTGTATTGATCTCTAGAAGAAATTCATTCTCCACCTATCCAAGATATCCTTAACCAAAAGTAATTATGTTTTCTCTATATATAATGAAAAGTGTCTCCTCCTTTACCCTAACCCTGATTTTATAATTTGAGTTATGACCTAACCCTAATATCCAAAGTGATTAACGACTAAGATTAAATATCACCTCACTTGAGATCAATGGCTAAGATTTAATTCAATAATGCTAATAACTTTATCATTTCATTAAATAAAAATCAACTAATTAATAAAATAAATTTACTTTAATAATACCTTTAGTTAAAGTAAATTACTAAAGTAGAAGGCTTGGACATCTTCCACACATCTAGACCCATAGACCTATATGGAAATACCTATCTAATTATACAAACATCAACACTCCCTCTTTCCATGAAGAATAAAACCCTCCCTTTAACCAAAGGTTTGGTCAAAATGTCTTCAACATGCTCATCTGTGGAAATATGTTGAAGCTTGAATGCTCCCTTATGGATCCTATATCGGATGAAGTGATACCTGATCTCAATATGCTTGGACCTATTAGGGAATATCATATCCCTTAATATGTTCCAGACTATTACTAGAATGATTCTGAGGCACCCGAGGGGATAAAACTTAGGATGAGTCTTAAAGCCATGCATTTAGTAAAGTAAATTATGCAAAATTTGTTAATTTTTTCTCTCTCTCTCTTTATTAAAATTCTTGGCCCTCAAATAGTCTCAGCTCAGATGATAAAAATATAAACTCCAAGAAGAATATTTCCATGAGTGTTTCATAAAATCAATATTTAAAGGTGGGTGAATTGGGGAATTGGAAAAAAAATATAAGCATACAGAGAACTACTGAGAATGAATCATGTAGCTTATGGAAAAAGAATAACCTATTGATAAATTAAGAATTTAGCAGTTCTAACAAATGTGTACATATTAGTGAAAACATGCTTCAAATACTTATACATCCTAATAAATTCAAATACATAGAGTTACCATCTACAAATCATTTAAATGAATAAAGAAATGACAATAAATTGTCATTTTTTCAAAGGAAATCAGTTCTTTTCCATGAATAGACATCACAAAGTAGCATTGAATATGGTTTATAATCTGATGTCTAAGATTCTTATAAATCAAATATGATACAAGAAGTCAAAATGGGAGAGGATTCTTTACAAGAACACCTACACAATAATAAAGGGTGTTACAGACTAAAACATAGCATAGGGTATGAATCTCTTGGTGCCTACTACTTCACCATCTATCTGTGCTTGAGGTTTCTAATATAACATATTTGAGTATAAGAGCCTCATAAATTCCCCAAAGTTCTGACCCTTCCAAATGAGTGTCTCCTTTATTTTATCTTTACACTCACCATCAAAACTTCTTCTCGAAACCATTTATTGCTTCTTAAATTCACTTACTGCTTCTTGTGTCTTGATTGGTTTCCCCTCAATAAAAAATGTTTACTTTGACATGAATAATTATTTTTGTTGTTACATGAATCATTTCCCCTTAAAAATGAGTTCCTTCATTATATTTTATAGATTCTTTAATATTTAAAAACTGCCACTTGAAACCAGTCACTGCTTCTTATATTCGTTTACTACTTCTTGATCTTAAGAAATCCACTATTCCTTTTTCCCTGAATTGACTATTTGATAGAGAACCAAAACTAATTTACAGAATCCATAGAACTCAATAGTCGTCAGATCAATCCCAACGCAAAATATTGACCATTGATTTGCAAGGTAATGGTTTATCCCACATTCATCGTGAGATACATTTTGAATGGATTTATATTTCAAAGGTGATCCCATGTAATTTGAATATGAATGGGTGGGCTACAAAACTCTGTGCAAAGTGTTAACTTTTAACCATGGAACCCGACATACCAAATATCAGGTATCGACTATATGATAAGGTCATAACTTAATGGTTAAGTGGGGATCTAATATCTTATATGAGATATGTCAACTAGATCGAATTTGAACCATCGATCCTATACCTGATCATATCTACATTGTTGATCTTCAAATTGGATCGAAGTCTATTGCAACAAGGTTTCCCCTAAGTTCATTCAATTATGTAACATCCCCAACCACCCACACACTAGGCAATGCCACTACTACGGAATATATGATTATATATAATTCATTAAATCAAATTAACACATTTAACATAGAGTTACTTCCATCATACTAACTTAAATAGAATTAACAACAATTCATACATGCAGCGGAATACATGAAAGCATACAAGCATCACAGACATGCATAACATATAAATTAAGCACATAAATGATACTTATCTTTTAAACTAGAGTAACTCCACCAACTACGTGCAGACCTTCCACGAACCTCCCATCCTTAGACCATGCTTCTCATCACGCTCAACAGTGGGTCACCCTCGAGCTGGGACTAATATCCACCCAGGGCAAGGGAATCCTATACTAGGTTGAGGTTACAGGAAAACTGCACAGTGAAACCGAAAGGATTCTCTCCAGGAGCCTTCTTACGCCCACTACTCATGGAATCTCATTACCCATGTGCCTGTTCCACCTGGGAGTATACACCTTCATTTTCATATAGTCCATCGGCTGCTTCACCTCTCTCTCTAGGTCTTAACAACAGGCCGGATTAGGAATTCTCAGAGATCCATAGCTGGTGCTAGACTCTCTCTAGGAGAAAACCACTTCTCAGAAAACTCTCTCGCTTAGGAGAGTTTCTTACAGGCCTAACAACCTGCCTCTTCAACCAGTTACTACTCAATTCCGACAAGGTAAGGATAATATCACATCAAAAACATTCGGTTAACTCACGGGTGACAAAAACTATAAGGAAATTTGGGCATGGACATCAAAAAGTGACAACAGTCCCACTAAGATGCAACACGGCTCAAATAATACACAGGAAAACAACCCAAACGATTAAGGCACAAACTCAGATTTGCAGTGTGGATAAACATGGGTTCACGGGACACACAGTTTGACTTCTCCCTTCCCTCTAGTTTCTCATATGTGTGAGGTTATGCTGAGGGAAGATGTAGAGGCCCGCAATTTCAGGCGAAGGATCGAAGAATGAGAGAGACACCCCCAACATGGCTGACTCATCAGTTTTAACTGCATGCGTCCAGGTCGACACTTGTCTTCTTGCATCCGCATGAGTTTCACTTAGCACATGTTCCCTTTACATGAACTTAGGAAAACACTCAACATGTCCACCTTGGCCTTTAGGAAATAATAATAAATTATTCTCCCCTTTAGAGGTAAGTCCCCTATCTTAGCCCCTAGGCCCACACACTTAGCCTCCTCCCTTACCGAACCTTTTGGAATCTTAGTCCCCCATCATTCTTTCTTCGTGGTCAGTCTACACACAATGATGTTTATATTTTATTAATGATCTGCATAATTACATATACAAAATCAAGCTCCTGGCCTTTAACACTTAGGCTCTCTAGCCAAATAAACACATAATCTCACTAGCTTATCAACTCTCGTCTCACCAGCCTACAAAACATTTTTACAATTCATAAATACAACAGGGGATCATCCTTGGGGATATTAAAATCCCCTCCCCTTATTTTTTCATTGTCCTCGGTGCAACTTTTACACAACATCAACAAGATTTCCAAAATCTTCAAAATGATGTGGATATTCTTCCCGCATAGCATCCTCATGCTCCCATGTCACGTCCTTGGGATCGTACCAGGTCCACTAGACCTTTACAAGCCCTATGGCTCGATTCTAGAGTTGTTTTCTTTTCCGGTCCAATATGCACACATGATGCACTTGTAAGACACCTTCTTGCTCCACCTGAATCACATTCCAATCAATAACATGATTAGCATTAGGTATATATTTCTTAAGAAAAGTAACATGAAATAGATTATGTATAGTTATGGATGCACGTAATGCAAGCATATATGCAAGGTATATATATGTATATACAAACAATTTTAATAAAATTATAACATATACAACATACACAACATACAATAAATAGATATTTATACTTATCTTTTGATTTGAGAAGACATTCCACCCCTGAGCAGGGCTATGACTCCATCGGGGAAATGGATTCCCAAGATAGCCATGGTCCACAATCCATATCCACATGGTCTAGTCCAAGGTACCAAACCTTGACAACACTCCAACCAATTGTCTCTCTTCCCCTCATGTTTGTCCCACCCCAAGAGTGAACACCTTCACTCCCGCATAGTCCATCGGCTACTACACCTCCCTTTCCTTTGTCTTAAGCAACAGGTCAGCTCAGGAAGTCTGAGTGCACCGTGGCTCCCAGAGTTCCAACCTCCCTCATAGATTTCCAATCAACATCTTCCCCGAGCTACTCTTTGTAGTCAACATTCTAACTTTAATCAACATCATCTCATCTGCATCACCCACATGAAGTTATCATGAGAATACAAAAAATAATTCATTTAGAAACTCCAATTAGTTCGAAAGGGAATTCAACGTTTTCCCCAAAACAAGAAATTCTATTTCATAATTCATCTTGGTTGTTTCCATATTATGAATGCAACCATCCTTGTGATTTTCCACAGGCACCAAACTGCATACCATTTTCCTACAAGACTTCATCTTGCATACTTCCAGCAATTTGTCAGTATTTCCTATACATCATAATTCAACATGTACAACACCTTATGCAATGATCTTAGAATTTCCTGCACCTAGAAATTCAATCACAATTACCAAACAATTTAACCAAATACAATGACTCATCATTCTATGCATATGCATGTTCATAATTAATAATAGTAAGTTTATTATTTCAATTTTTTGAACAAGAAAATTTCCTATAATCACTGGTCATGTGACTAAATGACTTGCAACTTCCCTGTTGCAATGTCTAACACCTCCCTAAAATGTCCTGAACTTCATGAGTTAACAACATTTCAGCTGTTAGTAACAATTATTTCCATGCAATAATATATATGAATGTACTTACAAAACATAGTCAACCATTGCATTTAGTATACAATTTTATCACTTATTATGCATGAGTGCAAATATCAATGTATAATTAATCAGTGCACCTTGCATTGGATTACATAATTATCTTTATCTTAGTCATGTATCTCACCATCCATAAGTTGGAATTAAGGCCAATGTGTTGAAACATTCTACACACACTTCCTATTTTCTTCCCAACTAATTGGATGCCTTCCTTTTCGACCCAAAAACTACACCAAGAATATAATTTGTGGTGTTCATTAGTGTTAGCAAAAGGGTTGTAGCCCAAGTTTTATTTAAAGGTAGGAAGCTTTTAGTACCTGTGTGGTTCATAACCTTTTCATATCCAACCAGGTCCTAGTCTCATACATGACTAGCTTACTGGAATTCATTCCTATAACAAGTTCTTATCTTTTAATTCTTTTGTTACTACCCCATAACAAAATCAACATGACATTCTACTATGTCAGTGTGTGCATTCAGAAGCTAAAAATATTTGAATTAATACAGGCCCTGATCCTTTACCACATCTAGTGGTATGAATTCAATAATATAATCATGTGATTTTATATAATAACTCTTGTTGAGGAAATTATTACCTAATTTTCCTTTTAACAAATATGAAAAAAGAGTAATAAAACTCATTCCTGCATGACTGCCATTAATAAATTTTATACTACCTGAATGTCTGATGGTAGTAGAATATTTCATGCTTGTTTTATCAAACTTATAACCAACACTTCATCTCTCTGTTGCTTCCCTCCTTAAGAAATAAAATCACCAACAACACTTGAAAACACGCAAGCATTCTTTCCTCTGGTTGACTCAACAAGTCGTAACATACTTGCTGCCACAAAAATTGTAGTAACTTTTTTCCCATGTGCAACCTTTCCTTGTTGATCCCAGAATTCTACAATTCTTCCCAGATTCCTAAACCTTCTTGTGCTCTCACTTTGATCATTGTGCATGATTATTCTTTCCCTGTGCACTTTCGATGTAGTGCCCCCACCTTAGTCAGCTCTACTAACCTCCCGGTCAAAGGATATTTCAATATTCTCAGTCGAATAGACTCTTCGGGCTCGTGATTGAACCCAAAACAATTATACATAGGCCCCCTTTTTTCCTTTATGCGGAGGTCCTCACAGACTCGTGGGCTATTCTTGTGCGCTTCCAAAACTCCAAGTTTTAGGCGCTATCAGCTTTTGTGTTCAATTTGTTCGGTGGATAAATTAGTTGGATGAGTAAGTGACAGGTGGTTGTAGCCTTGTCAACAACAAAATTTGAATACATGGCAGACACCCATGCAAGAAAATAAGTTGTATGGCTACATTGAATGTGTTCAATAATAGTCTTTGAGCAGAGAGACACGAAGATAAATTGTGATAGTCAAATTGCAATATTTATGGCAAAGAACCCAACTTACCATTATAGGATGAAGCATATTGATGTACAATACCATTTCATGAGAGACATGGTAGAAAGGAACAAGATGTTGTTAGAGAAAGTAGACACTTTGGAAAACATCATAAACTCTTTGACCAAGTCTATGAGTGTTGCAAGTTTCTCTTGGTGTAGAGAGGAAATAGACATTGCTTTCCTTAGTCTGTGAGAAAAGGATTAGGTTGTTTCTACAAAGAAAAAAACAAGTGGGAAAATGTTGGGATTGTTATATTCTTTGCAGTGAAATAATTGTAAATTGACTAGATATTTGAGGTGGATCGACTGGGTTAATTTTTTACTAGATGAATAAGTCAAGTCGATGATTACGATGAGGTCGAAGTGATCGACCATAAGGTATAGTGTCAAAGTGGTCGACCGGTAAGTCGAAAGGTTAGCTGACATGAGTTTGACAAGAGATCGAGTGGCAACCAACTAAAGACTGATTGGAATTCAACTACTAGGAAATTCATTGGCAATCGACTTGTAGTTGACTGCAACAAAATCCCAAAATTCATGGGATTGTATCCAATCATCTGCATGGATCTGTAACCATTTTTGGGCTGCATGATTTAGGGTATTTCATGTGTAAATCCTATAAATAAGGTATGTTGTAATTATAATAAGTTGATGAATCTTTAGAAGAATCATGAAGGCCATGCAGATGCAAGTCAAATTGGTTGCGGGATTATTCTTGTGTAAAGCAAGAGAGTAGGATGATGATTGTGTCTTAGGTGTGGACCAAGGTAATTCATGCAACTCTTTATTCAATGAATCAACAAGAGAGTAATATGCTTAAGGAATGTTGGTTTTCCCAATTAAGGGTTTCCATGGTAAAATCTATGTGCACTATGTGTGTGTTTGTCATTTAATTTATGTTTAAATCTATCTTCTCTTTCCTGTTTGTTTTAGTGTGAGTGCTTATTTATCAACACACAGGATACCCTTGTACAATATCTCTGGATTACTAGAAGGATATGGGTGCCATGATTAAACCACAACACATGCCCTAAACAAGAATGTGTCTTGGTCCCACACCATGATTCATTCTTGAGGCCATGGTTAGGGTTCTTTAGAATCCAAGTGGGATATGGATTCCATGAGTAGGTTTTGTTCATTAGAAATGGGATTTGATGTATAAACATGGTTGTGGTGGAAACAAGGGGATTAAGCCCTAATTGAGCCTTCTATAGCTCAAGAACTATGGTTAGGGGAGGAA
>JASDQU010882848.1:59665-80207 GCA_032191745.1 Picea mariana
AGTGCAGCCGTCACATCTCTTCTCAGAGATAAGTTGCCACCATTCTAGTGAGTTCATTCACTCTATACTTTTTGCAGTCTCTGTACATTTCTTTCATCAATAGAAATCGTGTATTGTTGTATTTCTCTATTTATGGAAATATTCAAGTGTATATTTCATTGTAATATCTCTGCTTTCATTTCGTTCCGAAAATAATTTGGATCAGTTGTATCAGAGCGGGTTTCTCTTGATCATTTTTTAGTGCATGTCCCCAACGAAGTCTGAGTATAGAAAGTTGGGTATTGAGCTTGTATCTGTTGACAAAAATTGCTCTCGCATGCCCAAGAAACCCTCCATGGTGGAAGAAAAGAAAAACGTCAGAGTAGAAGATTCTATTAACCTATTGTTGGGCAATCTCTCACATGACAGAGGGTCGAAATGATGGAGAATTTTTCCCACATCCTTCAACTTCTGCCGATAACAACAGACACAGCTTCATCAAGTGACCACTTTGGAGAAACCTCTCCCTTCAAGGTACAAGTAAATTTTTATATTCTTGTATTTGAAGGTTAGATAGATGTGGATGCCCTAGAAAAATGGTTAAATTTGCTAAAAGGTTATTTCTCTATTCACAATTTTTTCGACAAGGAAAATATCACCTTCGCACTCCTCAAGGCTCTCGCCCATATCAAACATTGGTGGGAAACTTATTGGGAGAAAAGTTCCACAAAGGAATATGGAATATACGGGGCCAAGCCCACATGGAATTTTGTTTTTGATGTGTTCAAGGTACAATATTACCATGTTGATAACTATGAAGACTAATACATGAGATGGACCACACTATGGCAAGAGAAGGGACAAACGGTGACAAAGTTCACAAATACTTTCCATACTTTGCACACCAAGTTGGGTATCAAAGACTCCGAGCAACGTCTGGTTCTAAAATACCATGGGGCTCTGCATAGGTACATCCAAATAGAAATGGATTTCATAAACATCTCATTAGTATGAGCTGCCTATCGATATGATATCAAAATCGAGAAGAAATTTAAGCACTAGAATAAATGGGAGTTCGGGTCTCCAAATCTGCAAAAACCAAAGCATGATAAAAATGGCCCTAAAAAACAACCTCCCCAAAACTAGTCCAAGACACAGGAAAATAAGGGTAAGGTAAAGACGAAGAATGACACTGGAAAGTGGTGTGACTTCCACAAAATCCTCTGGCACAACATCGATGAATGTCGCTCAAAACAATCATTGGTGGTCGAGATCAAAGACAAGGAGTCGAACCCTGATTCAGAATATGATCCAGAAGATAATGGAAAAAGACATATCATCGACGCATACCCCACTGTTACCATCACAACCGCAACAATTCAACCAGAAGAACCAACAGATATTGAAGAGGGGGAGTACCTCTTCCATTCATAGATGTGGGTGAAGGGGACCCCATTGCATTTCATTGTTGATAGCGAAAACCAGAAGAACCTCATCTCAGCTAAGGTCCTCAAACAGTTGGGGTTGTCGACAACACCACACCTGCAACCATACAACATCAGGTGGCTTCTCCAGGGATGAGATCTCTATGTCAACTAGTAGTGCCTCTTGTCCTATGGCATCCAACCCTTCAAGTATGAGGCAGTGTGTGATGTTTCCCCTTTTGATGTCTGTGATGTTGTTTTGGTCCAACCAATATATGTGGAAACATCATCTTGTTTATGAGTCTCGACCCCGTAGTGTCATTATTACTCTGGGGGGCAATCTCTGTAAGATACCAGAGGTAGTTTTGACTATTGTTCCACAAAAGCAGTGTTGCAAGGTTGTCTCTCATACTGAAAAATTCAACCTCTTCACATTCTATTCAAAAGATGCACAGAAGGCCAGTTCAACCACTACAGCCTCATCACCTTCCATTCAGTAGAAGAAGATTGCAGAAGGGAAAGAAGATATTTATTCTCTACCTACGATGGTTCCTACACAATGCCCCATCAAGAAAATATACAATAGGTTGGTGGAACAATTTCAACCCCGCCAACAATAGGTTTGTGACAACCTTCCACAAACCCAGCAGCACAACTTCTCCAGCAAGGCAAGCAGCTCACCAAGATTCAGATTCAACAAACGCTTTCCTCTCTTCCCCAGGCACTCAATGCAATGGAGACCATTGCTTCCTAAGGGCGGAGGACTGATCCAGGTGGATATTTGTGGCCACCCACCTGTTCCAAATTCCAACTGGCTCATCTTGATAGTTTTCAGTTCAGCACGTTTCTCTGTAATGGTGAAATTTGTTTGTAATTGTGGGTTCTGCACTTTCAGGGTTGTCTTGAAGCCCTACACAACATCCAAGTGGATATTGGTGGTCTCCCACCTATTCCAACTGGCTTATTTTTGCAGTTTTCATGTCAGTGCATCTTTTTGTACTTATGGGGCCGTTTTGAGGCCCTAAACAACATTTTTTGGGCTTTCCATAGTCAAATTGTTGATGGATTCAAAGTTTGACGACATGTGTAGTTCTCGAAAAGACCTTTCCAATGGGATATCACATGCCTAAAATGAACATTGTATGCAAAATTTACAACCCCGGGAAGTTGAGGTACAAACTTACCCATTGGGGCCCACATAACTTTTGGTGTTTCACCTTCTAGGTTTAGGTTTTTGGATGTTTAGGGTTTTGGCATTCATGTTTAATGTAAAAAGGCCTTCAGAGCCTCATTGTACTCATCTTCTAGAGAATGAAAAAAGCTGTGACATATCTTCTCAGAGATAATCTTCCACCATTCTAGCGAGTTCATTCACTCTGTATTTTTTACAGTCTCCATACATTTCTTTCACTAATAGAAATCATGTATTGCTATATTTCTCTGTTTCTAGCAATATTTGTGTGTATTTCATTGTAATATCTATGCTTTCATTTCGTTTCAAAAATAATCTGGATCACCATATCTCTCTCCCTCTCTCTCTCTCTCTCTCACACACACACACCCCTCTCTCCCTCTCTCCCTCCCTCTCTCCCTCCTTCCCTCCACCCCCTTATTCCTCTCTCTCTCTCTCTCTCTCTCTCTCTCTCTCTCTCTTTCATCTACTCCTCTCTCCTACACTTCCTATCATCCTATATCACTCTCGCCCCCCCTTTGTCAGTCTCTCTCTTAAGAGGGGGAGATAGAGCATGAGAGAGAGAGAGAGAGAGAGAGAGATGGGGTGGGAGTGAGGGAGAGGGATGAAGGTGGAGAGATGGTGGAAGAGAGGGGGAGGGCATATAGAAAGAGGGGTGGAGGGGAATATAGAGAGAGAGAGAGAGAAAGAGAGGTGGGGAGAGATAATGATAGATGGACATAGGGAGAGAATGAGAGAAACGGAAGGGGGGAGAAAGAGAGACATAAAGAGAGTGAGGAAAAAAAGGAGTGACAGAGAGAGTGGCAATGGTGAGAGAGAGAGAGAGAGAGAGGT
This sequence comes from Picea mariana, assembly GCA_032191745.1. Taxonomy (NCBI): domain Eukaryota; kingdom Viridiplantae; phylum Streptophyta; class Pinopsida; order Pinales; family Pinaceae; genus Picea; species Picea mariana. The sequence goes on from JASDQU010882848.1 coordinate 63,095, forward strand.
AGTATGAGGGAGGGGGGATAGTGGGGGAGAGGCAAAGGGAAATAGGGAGAGAGGTAGAGAGGGGTAGAGGGGGTCGAGAAAGAGGGAGGGGGAGATAGAAAGTGAGTGATCAAGCGAGAGAGAGAGGTTGAAGCGAGAGGGAAATATAGATAGAGGGATGTTGACAGAGGTATAATGAGAGAGGGGGAGAGAGAGGGTGAGTGAGAGTGTGAGAAAGAAATAGAGGTTGGGAGGGAGAGAAAGAGAGAGTGAGGGGTAATATAAGAGAGAGAGAGGTAGGGTGAGGGCGTGGGGGATAGTGGGGGAGAGGAAAAGGGAAATAGGGATAGAGGTAGAGAGGGGTAGAGGGGGTTGAGAAAGAGGGAGGGGGAGATAGAAAGCGAGTGATCAAGTGAGAGAGAGAGGTTGAAGCAAGAGGGAAATCTAGAGGGAGGGATGTAGAGAGAGGTATAGTGAGAGAGGGGGAGAGAGAGGGTGAGTGAGAGTGTGAGAGAGAAATAGAGGTTGGGAGGTTTGAAAGAGAGAGTGAGGGGTAAATATAAGAGAGAGAGAGAGGGGGGGGGGCAGGGGAGAGTAGTGGATAGAGAGAGAGGGAAACAAGGAGATAGGTCAAAAGGAGAGAGAGAGAGAGAGAGGTAAAGAGAGAAGGGGAATATGAGTGGGGTTGAGACAAAGGGTAAGAGGAAGAGAGAGAGAGGGACAAGGGAAGACATAAAGAAAGTGATAACATGAGCAAGTGATTGAGNAGTGAAAGAGAGAGAGAGATGGGGAGAGAAGAAGGGAGAGGGAGGGGGATACAAAGTGAGAGGGAGTGTTGGAGCAGGTCATTTTGGGACAAATTTTGGGAATCGTGTAGGAGCGGATCATGCAACAAGTCAACAAAGGAGCGGATTGTCCATCAAGACAACAAAGGACCATATCGCGTGACAAGATAATAAAGGAGAGGAGCGTGTGGGAGAAAGGAAGTAATTTAGCGTATTTTCAGGAGTTAAGGCGTGCAAAACGTGGAAGTTAATTAGGCGTTTTGGGTCATTTTGTCCACTTTGTAATGCGCTAAGCCCTAATATCAATGTAGAAATATGTAAAGGGTTTTTGGGTAGATAACGTGGATAATTGGTGGTTTGTGGATGTTTTTTTGAGTTGTGGAGTATGAGATGAGTTGAATATTAGTCAAGAGGTATGTGTGCACTACAACATAGAACATCATGGGCAATTTTGGGTTTTAACTAAAGATTATTGTATGATCACAATGCGCACCTATTGTGAGAACTAAAGATAAATGAATAATATAAGAAGCCAGTTGTTGTGGACGTAGCCCAACTTGGGGTGAACCATATTAAATTCTTGTGTTCTGATGAGTTTGTTGTTATGATGTGTTTGGTTATGTTTTGTATTGCACACCTATGGTAGATGTTTAATGGTTATGGATTTGGTAAATGAGATAATGGTTTTGTAGATACTTCATCGCATAAACATTGTGGTTCGTTGCAGGAAAGAATTTGCGTCCCTTAGAGATATTGTAATGAAAATCGAGCCTATCGCTAAGCAGATTAAGAAATACCGCCATGCAATAAACATGACAGGAAAAGATAAGGCTTTCAATATCAGCAGATGGCTTAAATATTTTGAGGAAATTAGATATTATTCATTGTCCTAGGTTGCAGAAACTTCCCTAAAAAATTGGTGGCCGAGGGGCATTTCCTTCATTAACAATATTTTCACTTGCTTTTTAATCTGGATTGAAAGAGTTACCAATGGACCAGGAGTAGAAGAGGAGGCAATGCCTTTACTCCATATTTTTACTCTAATTATATGCCCTCGTTTAAAAATATTATCACAAAGTTATTTAAATTTGAAAATACTTAAAACATTTAAGAATTTATTGTGGTCTGTGATAAGAAAAAAATTATAGAAGCATAAGACAAACAAGAAAATATAGGTGGTGAGAATCTCTAAAGGCTACGTCAAAAGTTTAAAAGTTATAAAAAGTTTCATGGAAGGTTAAGATGGTGGATTTTGTCTTTAGCAAATTTTTACTTTCCTTTGTTAACCTCTTTTATGACATGTTTTGAATGAGAATTTGAAATTTTTTTAAGAGTAAATTTGGTTTTATTTTAATTATTACTTTCTCATTATTATTTTTTAAAATTGTAATATTATTAAATTTTTTGAATTTTGAATTTTGAATTTTAATAGAAATGAAATATTGTTTTGTATAATGTTATTATTGAATTTAGTTACAATGACAATCAAAAAAATAATAATTTGTTGAGTAAAGAATTATTAGAGCTACATGTACAACTTATTAGAAAACTAAAAGATAGGAAATTGAAGTAGCTTTTGCAATATATAACTTTTATTTATGGAAAATTGACATAACTCACAAAAAATTGTATTTTTCTTCTAAAAGTGATATGCTACTTTTCCTCTAAATTATAATGCATATGTTCACTTTTAGGCATGGTTTAGTATCTAAATGAAAAATTTCTTCAAACAAATGATAACAATCAGTTCTTATGGGGGCACTTTTTTAATGTTAATTTTATGTATTTTTAAAATTAGTAAAGTCAAGCTTTAACATAATCAATCATAGCACGTTAGGGTCTTAACACAATCTATCATTTTTTTAGGTGTAGGTCTATGTGTATACTTGTACACCATATAATTTGTTTTCCAACGGATGAAAAAATATACATCAGAAATAAAAACCCTATGTATTTTAGACTTATGATATATTTACAAATAAAAATAATAAAAAATAGAAAAAAAAAATCCTTAAAAATTATATATATTTTGAATATGAAAATAGAGTTCTCTAAGTGTGCACAATTTCATTAGTGATGAATATGTAGATCATATTTAAAAATTTGGTTGTTGAAAATGGAGATAAGAATGGGGAGCTCGAAAAATGGACCCGTTTTTGTTTATGAAAATCAAACAATCAGATTTGTAACTTTGAATATAAAACCAAACAAGTCAACTCATCCAACACATAGAGGAAAAGAGGCAGCTCGTCATCTTTTTGAATTTATAAGAACAAGCTTCTAGTATTAACTTGCACATGTTAATAACACACACATGTTAATAATGCACACACATAAATAACATGCACGAGTTTTTACTACATAAAGTCATAACAATGTAAAAATTCCCTCACCTTTAAATGTTTCAAAATGAAATCTTAGTATTGGACCTATTTTCCCCTCCTGAGCATGGTCAAGGCACATAAGATATTCCCCATTGTGTAAAACCATCGAATGACACCTAGATTAATACCACTTGGGGGTCAAAGATCCCATAGAGAGGGCATGTGTCATGGTTGGAGGCCTTTTTCACAACAATTGAGGACTTGAATGTTCATTTTTGTATGCATGATCTTTTGTTTTCCTTTTTCGCCACAGTCTAGTCCCCTAGACCCATCACTACTACCCAAAACCAATTAATGGTAGTCATATCACACTTAAAGCTCAAAGAACTCACATAAAGGACTTATGTGGTGTTTAGATGCATATTTCACCACATTTGTAACAAAAAATATTCTTTAAATTACCAAGGACCTTTTTATACTTCTCTGACCATTTTTAAGATGCAGATACCCATTATTGTAGTAAAAACATCATAATGTCCCCTGAAAAAACATTCATAGTTTAAATATACTCAAGGGATGTAATGCTTTGTGGATTGTAGGTGTTTTTCATGGTGAAGAGACCGAGAAGTGTCATTTGGGGCATAAGGTCATTGTTGTCATATTGTTATCTTGGTCATACATAGAAACCCATTCTTCTTGTACAACTAACCTAATCATGTTTCCCACAAAAACCTTGGAGGAAATTGATAACCAACAAAGGTCTAATGTGGTGGTTCAAGGACTTGCCCATGATGCTTGATTCTAAGAAGAAAGGTTTAGGGCCAAAGGATCTTGTTTCCCTCTCCCAACTATCGTCAGAAACACCAGACCCATCCATGATGCTCAAATCCTCATAATGAAACCCATATTCAACTCACATGTGAAAGACTCCATGGAGAGGGCTCGTATCATTGTTTCTAAGTGTTGTTCATGGTGCTTCAACTCAAGAAGGTTCAAGTAGGGATTAAGCTCATTATTTATTCCCAGACCATGTTTATGCCTTAACACACTTTTTCAGTGCAGAAAACCTAATCATGTAGGTTGGTTTTATGGTCTGAGGATATTTTCATGGCACTTGAGCCTAGAAATCTATGTTTAGGGTTTGAGGTCATTGTCCCCCCAACCAATGTTAAGGGTTTGATGATGTTGTTTCTCTACTGTGAATATGATCAAAACCTATAGATCTAATTGTGGTACATGAAACATCTTAATTACACCCATATCCAAATCCTAGGATAAAGACCCCCTAGTGAGGGATCGTATCATTGTGTCTAGGTTTTATTCATGGCACTTGAGCTAAAAAAGGTTCAATTATTGCTTGAGGCCCTTGTTTACCCCCTTGACCATGTTTAGGAATCTAGACACATTTCTAATGCATAAAACCTACTCATAACACTTGTATACCACTCGAAGCACTACAGAGAACCCTTACAAATGACTCACGTGTTGGTTCAAGGACTCATTCAAGGATATTGATACCAAGAAGATTTAGAAATGTCTCGAGGTGTTTTTTTTCCTTTCTTGACCATGTTCAAGGACTTGCAATCCATCCTTGATGGATAAAAACTCTGAATGGCTTCCATATCCAATTTTGATGGAGACCCCCCCCCCCAAGAGAGAGTTTGTGTTATGGTTTTTTGTTGTTGTTAATAGTGATTGAGCTCAAGAAGCGATGTTTAGGGACCGAGGTCAGAGTTTTTTCCTCCCCTAACCATAGCTCTTGAGCTATAGAAGGCTCAATTAGGGATTAATCCCCTTGTTTACCCCACAACCATGTTTATACATCAAATCCCATTTCTAATGCACAAAACCTACTCATGGAATCCATATCCCACTTGGATTCTAAAGAACCCTAACCATGGCCTCATGAATGACTCATGGTGTGGGACCAAGACACATTCTTGTTTAGGACATATTTTGTGGTTTAATCATGGTACCCATATCCCTCTAGTAAGACAGAGATATTGTACAAGGGTCTCATGTGTGTAGATAAATAAGCACTCACACTAAAACAAACAGGAAAGAGAAGATAGATTTAAACATAAATTAAGTGACAAACACACACATACTGCACATAGATTTTACCATGGAAACCCTTAACTGGGAAAACCAGCATTCCTTAAGAATATTTCTCTCTTGTTGATTTACTGAATAAAGAGTTGCATGAATTACCTTGGTCCACACCTAAGGCATGATCATCATCCTACTCTCTTGCTTTACACAAGAACAATCCCGCAACCAATTCGACTTGCATCTGCATGACCTTCACGATTCTTCTAAAGATTAATCAACTTATTATAATTACAACATGCCTTATTTATAGGATTTACGCATGAAATACCCTAAATCATGAAGCCCAAAAATGGTTACAGATCCATGCAGATGATTGGATACAATACCACGAATTTTGGGATTTTGTTGCAGTCGACTACCAGTCGATTACCAATCAATTTCCTAGTAGTTGACTTCCAGTCGGTCTTTACTTGGTTTCCACTTGACCTCCTGTCAACCTCCTGTCAACTAACCTTTCGACTTACCAGTCGACCACTTCGACATTATACCTTACGGTCGATCACTTTGGCCTCATCGTAATCATTGACTTGACTTATTTGTCTAGTAAAACATTAACTCAGTCTATCCACCTTGAATAGCCAGTCAATTTACTATTAATTCACTGCAAAGAATATAACAATCCCAACATTTTCCCACTTGTTTTTTTCTGTGTAGAAACAACCTAACCCTTTTCTCACAAGCTGAGGAAAGAATGTCCATTTCCTCTCTACACCAAGAGAAACTTGCAGCACTCGCAGACTTGGTCAAAGAGTCTATGATGTTTTCCAAAGTGTCTACTTTCTCTAACAACATCTTGTTTCTTTCTACCATGTCTCTCATGAAATGGTATTGTACATCAATATGCTTCATCCTATAATGGTAAGTTGGGTTCTTTGCCATAAATATTGCAATTTGACTATCACAATTTATCTTCATGTATCTCTACTCAAAGCCTATTACTAAACGCATTCAATGTAGCCATACAACTTATTTTCTTGCATGGGTGTCTGCCATGTATTCAAATTTTGTTGTCGACAAGGCTACAACCACCTGTCACTTACTCATCCAACTAATTTATCCACCGAACAAATTGAACACAAAAGGTGATTGCGCCTGAAACTTGGAGTTTTGGAAGCTCACAGGAATAGCCCATGGGTCTGTTAGGACCTGTGCCTAAAGGAAGAAAGGGGGCCTATGTATAATTGTTTTGGGTTCAATCACGAGCCCGAAGAGTCAATTTGATTGAGAATATTGAAAGATCCTTTGACCATGCGGTTAACAGAGCCCGCTAAGGTGGGGGCACTGTGTCGAAAGTGCTCAGGGAAAGAATAATCATGCACAATGATCACAGTGAGAGCACAATAAGGTTCAGGAATCCGAGAAGAATTGTAGACTTCTAGGATCAACAAGGAAAAGTTTCACATGGGAAAGAAGTTACTACAATTTTTGTGGCAGCAAGTATGCTACGACTTGTTGAGTCAGCCAGAGGAAAGAATTATTGCATGTTTGCAAGTGTTGTTGGTGATGTTATTGCATAAGGAGGGAAGCAACAGAGAGATGAAGTGTTGGTTATAAGTTTGATAAAATAAGCATGAAAGATTCTACTACCATCAGACATTCAGGTAGTATAAAATTTATTAATGGCATTCATGCAAGTATGAGTTTTATTACTCTTTTTTCATATTTGTTGAAAGGAAATTTAGGTAATAATTTCCTCAGCAAGAGTTATTATATAAAATCACATGATTATATTATTGAATGCATACCACTGGATGTGGTAAAGGCTCGAGGCCTGTATTAATTCAAATCTTTTTAGCTTCTGAATGCACACACTAACATAGTAGAATGTCATGTTAATTTGGTTATGGGGTAGTAACCAAAGAATTAAAAGATAAGAACTTGTTATAGGAATGAATGCCAGTAAGCTAGTCATGTATGAGACCAAGACCTGGTTGGATATGGAAAGGTATGGATATGGAAAGGTTATGAACCACATAGGTACTAAAAGCTTTCTACCTTAAATAAAACTTGGGCTGCAACCTTTTTGCTAACACTAATGATTACCACAAAATTATATTCTTGGTGTAGTTTTTAGGTCGAAAAGGAAGGCATCCAATTAATTGGGAAGACAATAGGAAGTGTGTGGAGAATGTTTCAACACATTGGCCATAATTCCAACTTATGGATGGTGAGATACCTGACTATGTATTTAGTTAAATTGTTTGGTAATTGTGATTGAATTTCTAGGTGCAAGCAATTCTAAGATCATTGCATAAGGTGTTGTACATGTTGAATTATGATGTACATGAAATACTGACAAATTGTTGGTAGTATGCAAGATGAAGTCTTGCAGGAAAATGGTATGCAGTTTGGTGCCTGTGGAAAATCACAAGGATGGTTGCATTCATAATATGGCAACAACCAAGATGAATTATGAAATAGAATTTCATGTTTTGGGGAGAAAGTTGAATTCCCTTTCAAACTAACTGGATTTTCTAAATGAATTCTTTTTTGTTTTCTCATGACAACTACATGTGGGTGATGTAGATGAGATGATGTTGATTAAAGTTAGAATGTTGACTACACAGAGTAGCTTGGGGAATATGTTGATTGGAAATCTATGAGGGCAGTTGGAACTACGGGAGCCACTATGCTCTGATACTTCCTGAGCCGACCTGTTGCTTAAGCCCAAGGAAAGGGAGGTGTAGTGTCCGATGGACTATGCGACACTGAAAGTTTTCACTCTTGGGGTGGGACAAACATGAGGGGAAGAGAGACCGTTGGTTGGAGTGTTTTCGAGGTTTGGTACCTTGGCCTAGACCATGTGGATATGGATTGTGGACCATGGCTATATTGGGAAGCCATTTCCCTGATGGAATCATATCCCTGCTTAGGGGTGGAAGGTCTTCTCAAATCAAAAGATAAGTATAATTCTCTATTTATTGTATGTTGTGTATGTTGTATATAGGTTATAATTTTATTATAATTGTTTGTATATACATATATATACCTTGCATATATGCTTGAATTACGTGCATCCATGACTGTACATAATGTGTTTCATGTTTCTTTTGTTAAGAAATATATACCTGATGCTAATCATGTTATTGATTGGAATGTGATTCAGGTGGAGCAAGAAGGTGTCTTGCAAGTGCATCATGTGCACATATTGGACCGGAAAAGAAAACAGCTCTGGAATTGAGCCATAGGGCTTGTAAAGGTCCAGTAGACCTGGTACGATCCCAAGGACATGACATGGAAGCATGAGGATGCTATGCAGGCAGAATACCCGCATCTTTTTGAAGATTTTGGAAATCTTGTTGATGTTGTGTGAAAGTTGCACTGAGGACAGTGCAAAAATAAGGGGAGGGGATTTTAATATCCCCAAAGACAAGCCCCTGTTTTATTTATGAATTGTAAACATGTTTTGTAGGCTTGTGAGATGAGTGTTGATAAGCTGGTGAGCTTATGTTTTATTCGTCTAGAGAGCCTAATTGTTAAAGGCCAAGCGCATGATTTTGTATATGTAATTATGCAGATCATTAATAAAATATAAACATCGTTGTGTGTAGACCGACCACGAAGAAAGAATGATGGGGGACTAAGATTCCAAAAGGTTAGGTAAGGGAGGAGGCTAAGTGTGTGGGCCTAGGAGCTAAGATAGGGGGCTTACCTCTAAAGGGGATAATAATTTATTATTATTTCTTGAAGGCCAAGGTGGACATGTTGAGTGTTTTCCTAAGTTCCTGTAAAGGGAACGTGTGCTAAGTGGAATTCATGCGGCTCTAGGAAGACAAGTGTTGACCTGGACGCATGTAGTTAAAACTAATGAGTGAGCCATGTTGGGGGTGTCTCTCTCATTCTTCGATCCTCCGCCTGAACTTGCGGGCCTCTACATCTTCCCTTGGCATAACCTCACACATATGAGAAACCATAGGGAAGGGAGAAGTCGAAGTGTGTGTCCCATGAACCCATGTTTATCCACAGTACAAATCCAAGTTTGTGCCTTAACTGTTTGGTTGTTGTCCTGTGTATTACTTGAGCCGTGTTGCATCTTAGTGGGACTGTTGTTGTTTTTTGATGTCCATGCCCAAATTTCCTTGTAGTTTTTGCACCCATGAGTTAACCAAATGTTTTTTATGTGATAGTATCCTTACCTTATGGGAATTGAGTAGTAACTGGTTGAAGAGGCAGGTTGTCAGGCCTATGCGAAACTCTCCCAAGTGAGAGAGTTTTCCAGGAAGTGGTTTTCTCCCAGAGAGAGTCCAGCACCAGCTATGGAGCTCTAAGAATTCCTGATCCAGCCTGTTACCGAGACCTGGAGAGGGAGGTGAAGTAGTCTATGGAATATATGATAGTGAAGGTGTATACTCCCAGGTGGAACAGGCACATGGGGTATGAGAGTCCATGAGTAGTGGGCATTAGAAGGCTCCTGGAGAGAATCCTTCTGATTTCACTATGCAGTTTTCTTGTAACCTCAGCCTAGTATAGGATTCCCTTGCCCTGGGTGGATCATAGTCCCAGCTCGAGGGTGACCCACTACTAAGCATGATGAGTAGCATGGTCTAAGGCTAGGAGGTTCGTGGAAGGTCTGCACGTAGTTGGTGGAGTTACTCCAATTTAAAAGAGAAGTATAATTTATGTGCTTAATTTATATGTTATGCATGTTTGTGATGCTTCTATGTTTTCATGTATTCCGCTGCATGTATGAATTGTTTTTAATTCTATTTAAGTCAGTATGATGGAAGTAACTCTATGTTAAATGTGTTAATTTGATTTAATGCATATTATATATAAGTATATATTCCACAGTACTAGTGGCATTGCCCGGCCTGTGGGTGGTTGGGGATGTTACATAATGGAATGAACTTAGGGGAAACCTTGTTGCAACAGACTATGATCCAGTTTGAAGATAAAAAATGTAGATATGATCGGGTATAGGATCGATAGTTCAAATTGGATCTGGTTGACATATCTCATATAAAATATTAGATCCCCACTTAACCATTAAGTTATGACCTTATCATATAGTCCATACCCGATATTTGGTATGTTGGGTCCCATGGTTAAAAGTTAACACTTTGCACAGAGTTCTGTAGCCCACCCATTCATATTCAAATTACATGGGAGCACCTTTGAAATATAAATCCATCCAAAATGTATCTCACGATGAATGTGGGATAAACCATTACCTTGCAAATCAATGGTCAATATTTTGCATTGGGATTGATCTGACAACTATTGAGTTATATGGATTTTGTAAAGTAGTTTTGGTTATCTATCAAATAGGTGATTCAGGGAAAAAGGAATAGTGTCTTTCTTAAGATCAAGAAGTAGTAAACGGATACAAGAAGTAGTGACTGGTTTCAAGTGGCAGTTTTTGAATATTAAAGCATCTATAAAATATAATGAAGGAACTCAATTTTAAGGGGAAATGATTCATGTATCAATAATAATAATTATGCATGTCAAAGTAAACATTTTTTATTGAGGGAAAACCATTCAAGAGATAAGAAGCAGCAAGTGAATTTAAGAAGCAGTAAATGGTTTCAAGAAGAAGCTTTGATGGTGAGTGTAAAGATAAAATAAAGGAGACACTCATTTGTAAGGGTTGGAATTTTGGGGAATTTACGAGGCTCTTATACTCAAAGATGTTATATTAGAAACCTCAAGCATAGATAGATGGTGAAGTAGAAGGCACCAAGAGATTCATACCCTGCTTTATGTTTTAGTCTGTAACCCCCTTTATAATTGTGTAGGTGTTCTTGTAAAGCATCCTCTCCCATTTTGACTTCTTGTATCATATTTGATTTATAAGAATATTAGACATCAGATTATAAACCATATTCAATGTTACTTTGTGATGTCTAGTCATGGAAAAGAACTGATTTCCTTTGAAAAAATGACAATTTATTGTCATTTCTTTATTCATTTAAATGATTTGTAGATGGTAACTCTATGTATTTGAATTTATTAGGATGTATAACTATTTGAAGCATGTTTTCACTGATCTGTAAACATTTGTTAGAACTACTAAATTCTTAATTTCTCAACAGGTTATTCTTTTTCCATGAGCTACATGATTCATTCTCAGTAGTTCTCTGTATGCTTATATTTATTTTTTCCAATTCCCCAATTCACCCACCTTTAAATATTGATTTTATGAAACACTCATGGAAATATTCCTCTCGGAGTTCATATTTTTTATCATCTGATATGAGACTATTTGAGGGATGAGAAATTTAATAAAGAAAGAGAGAAAAAAATAACAAATTTTGCATAATTTACTTTGCTACATACATGGCTTTAAGACTCATCCTAAGTTTTATCCCCTGGGGTGCCTCAGAATCATTCTAATAATAGCCTGGAACATATTAAGGGATATCATATTCCCTAACATGTCCAAGCATATTGAGATCGGGTATCACTTCATCCAATATAGGATCCATAAGGGAGCATTCAAGCTTCAACATATTTCCACAGATGAGCATGTTGAAGACATTTTGACCAAACCTTTGGTTAAATGGAGGTTTTTATTCTTCATGGAAAAAGTTGGAGTGGTTCAAAATACCTTCCTGACTAAGAGGGAGTGTTGATGTTTGTAGCATCAGATAAGTATTTCCATATAGGTCTAAGGGTCTAGATGTGTGGAAGATGTCCAAGCCTTCTACTTTAGTAATTTACTTTAACTAAAGGTATTATTAAAGTAAATTTATTTTATTAATTAGTTGAGTTTTATTTAATGAAATGATAAAKTTATTAGCATTATTGAATTAAATCTTAGYCATTGWTCTCAAGTGAGGTGATATTTAATCTCARTCRTTAATCACTTTGGAKATTAGGGTYAGGTCATARCTCAAATTATAAAATCAAGGTTAGGGTAAAGGAGGAGACACTTTTCAYTATATATAGAGAGAAAATAATTACTTTTGGTTAAGGATATCTTGGATAGGTGGAGAATGAATTCCATCTAGAGATCAATACAAGTTAGGGAGAAGAGAGTCGTTAATCACTTTGRATATTAGGGTTAGGTCATAACTCAAATTATAAAATCAAGGTTAGGGTAAAGGAGGAGACACTTTTCATTATATATAGAGAGAAAATAATTACTTTTGGTTAAGGATATCTTGGATAGGTAGAGAATGAATTCCATCTAGAGATCAATACAAGTCAGGGAGAAGAGAGAATAAGAGTGGTCACAAGAAGATCCAACAGATCAAAGCCAAAACATAAAGAATGGAGTTGTATGCATTGTGCAAGTTAGTCAAGGTGCAAGTGTACACGAGATACAACATAGGAAAGCATGTTCATATGTGGGCTGCAATGCAGGAAATAATGTAAAATTCTAAGACATATATTGTATGGGACCGTATAGCCAAGGAGGAGTTGTTAGGGTTTGCAGATGCTATCTATAATTTTCCATATTTCTCTATGGGCCATTTTCCCTGTAAGAGAACTCTTGTAATCTTTGCTATTATTCTAATTATAAGATGATTTGAAGGGAATAAATATGTGTGTGGTTGAAATTGGTTTCTTTGCTTCCACTATTTATTTTAGTTAATTATCCCATCAAGTGTATTATGTTTTGTGAGATGCTAATATAATTTATAGTGAGGAAACAAACATCAAACAATGTACTTGGATTCCATGATTATAAAATTAAAAATTTTCATGGAAAGATTAGGAATATTAGGCCTTCTAATTTAGATGGTGATCGTAAGAAAGAAAAATATGTAGAAGCATGGTTGTTGGGAATGGGGAAATATTTCCAATTGCACAATTATTCATCAAATGTAGAAGCCAAAATTCTAGCCTACCATATTCAAGGAAAATCATCTATGTGGTGGAATCCACTTAAGCATGTTAAGAACATTGAAGAGAAGAGGATCGAATGCAGGTAGTTTAACATATATTTCCAGCAGAAATTCTTTTCAAAGTAATGTTATGACAAGAAGATGCAATATTTCTTTGAGCTCAATATTAGAAGCATGACCATGTCTATTGAGTATAAGAGGAAATTCTTGGAACTTATAAGATATGTGGACTCCATTAGGGATGAGAAGGTCAAAATTAAAAGGTTATTGAGTGGAATTCCATCCTTATACAGGGATAAAATCTAGTTTGACGAGCCTAACAATTTGGAAGAATCCATAAGAAAAGATAATTATTTGTATGATCAAAATGAATGAATACAATCTTTGAAAAAGGCCTGGGATGATAAGAAGAAAGTAAAGATGGATCAGAGGAAGAAAGGATTTAAACCACCATTTTTCACGAACATATCCAAAACATATTAGCAAGGGAAGCCAACACAAGGTGAACATAAAATGATGGATCCCTTGGGGAAAAGGAAAAGACAACAAGACATAAAGTGTTTGGGATGTGAAGCAAACCACATATACAAGGATTTTCCTGACAAGGGAGATATGATGAGGACTATGAAAAAAAATCAGGAAGTTGATGTAATGGATGAGATGGGAAGAATCATGCCAAGGATTTATGTAGCCTTGGACAATAGAAAAGAATACTACCAATCCAACATGATTGAGGTAAAAGGTAATATTGATAATCAATCCATATCTATTTTAATTGATTCTAGTCATACTCTTGGCTGGTTCATCTAACCATTAGAACCAAGAGGAAAATAAATGAAATTGTCAACAATTGCTCGGTAAGCATGAATGTATTTAGCACTAAGGAATATTTGAAAATCATAGAACTTGGTTCATATGATAACTTAATTGGTATGTATTGGTTGGAAAAGCATAGTGTTTTCCTACATTGCTACAACAAGGCTTTCACATGCCTTAATGAGGAAGGTAATTCTAGGATGGTGTATGGTATTCCAAGAAATACATCTATTAGAGATATTTCATCACTAAAAATAAAAATAAGTTTTAGTAAAGGGTGCCAAATATATGAAACCCATATGGAACAACCAACAAAATATAAGGAACCAAGTCTTGAAAACAATCCAATTTTAAAGGAATATGAAAATGTATTTGGGGAGTTGATAGGATTTCCACCAAAGAGATATATTGAATTCTCTATTGACTTAATTCCTAGAGATTCCCCAATGTCCAAAACTCCTAACATAATGAGAACACCAGAGATGAAAGAGTTGTAGATGCAACTAGAAGAATTGCTTGGGAATGGATACATGCATCCAAGTGTCTCACCTTGGGGTGCCTCGATGCTCTTTGTGAATAAAAAATATGGAACTTTGAGGTTGTGTATTGAATTCAAACAACTTAACATGGTTACAGTAAATAACCGTACCCTCTACCATGGATTGATGGACTTTTGAATTAATTGAAAGGAGAAAATATATTTTCTAAGATTTACTTAAGATCAGGTTATTGTCAAGTAAGAATAAGAGAATAAGACACTAGAAAGATATAATTTAGGACAAAGTATATCCATTATGATTTTGTGTTGGTGCCATTTGGCTTGACAAATGCACTAAATACTTTTATGTGTATAACGAATGGAGTGTTCAGGAATTACCTACACAAATTTATCATTGTCTTCATGGATCATATTATTATCTACTCTAAGATAAAGGAGGAGCATAAGAAACATTTAAGTATGGTGCTAAAAGTGTTTAGAGAGTACAAATTGTATGCCAAATTAAGTGAATTCACTTTCTATTAAAGAGAAATTCATTATTTAGGCCACATTGTCTCCAAGGGAATAATAGTGGACCTTGAGAATATTGAAGGAATCAAAAGTTGGCTAGTGCCAAAGAATGTTTCAGAAGTGATATCATTTATAAGATTAGCTAGATATTATAGGAAATTCATTGAAGGATTATCCAAGCCTGCACATCCAGTCACTCCACTACAGAAAAAGAGAATAGAGTTTGAATTGAATACGAAATGTGAGAAGAGTTTCCATTATTTGAAGGAATTGTTGACGAATGCACCTATTCTAAATGTTGCATATCATGATGAAGATTTTGTTGTGTGCATCGATGCATTCAAGGAATGGTTTAGTCGATTCCTTACACAAAATGGGAACTTCATATGTAATGAGTCAAGGAAGATTAAGGAGCATGAAAGAGATTATGCTACCCATGACTTAGATTTGAAAGCCATAGTTTAGGCCTTAAAATTGTGGAGGAATTATCTCATGGGAAGAAAATTCAAACTAAATACATATCATAGTGTTATGAAAAATTTGTTTGAGTAACCCACACTAAATGCCAAAAACACTAGATGGATGGAATTTCTTAGTGAATACGATTTTGACATCAATCACATCAATGGAAAAGAGAATAAAGTAGTTGATGCACTCAGTGGGAGGGTGCATGAAAATCATGTTGCATCCATTAGTATGTACAGGAAAAACTTAAAATATGAAAGTCTAGAACCTATAAAAAAATACCCACATTATGCGCAATTTAAAGAAAGATTACAACAAAACAATGTGCAACACAAAAATAAATATTATAAGATGGAAGATGGGATCCTCTTATTCAAGGTCAAATTTATGTTCCTAACACTCAGGAATTGAGAGATATGGTGTTGAAAGATATGCAAAATGTACCCTATGTTGGACATCCAGGGTACTAGAAGACAATTGTAGTAGTAAGAAACTAGTGTTTCTAGTCGGGAATGAATAAATATGTGGTTGATTACACTACCCGGTGCATGGAATGTCAGAAAGTAAATACTAAAAACATGGATCCAACATGATTATTACAAACATTTCCCATTTCTGAATAGAAATGGACAATATATTTCAACACCAAGTTTCCAAGAACAATAAGGAAACATGATTCCATCATGGTATTGGTAGACATAATTGCAAAGGATCCACATTTTATACTAGTGAAAATGACTCACAAGGAAACCAATATTCCAGAGAATTATATGAAGGAAATTTATAGGCTACATGGTGTTCCTTAGGAAATAGTTTCAAATGGGGATCCTGAGTTCACTTATAGATTTTCGAAGGGATTGTTTAAAGGATTTAGGACTAAATTGAATTTTAGTATGGCATATCATCTAGAGTCAGATGGGAAAACATGAAGGACCAATTGGATAATTAAAGATATGTTAAGAATGTATGTGATGGAAAAACCATCCAAGTGGGAATATTACATTCATCTAGTTGATTTTACTTGTAATAATGGGTATCAAGAATCATTGAAGATGAGCCCATTTGAAGCCTTGCATGGAAAGAAGTGCAACATGCTAGTAAGCAAGGACACCTAGCAGACATAGTAGTTATTGAGCCAAAATTACTAAAGGAAATTGAAGAGAAGATGGTAAAGATCAGGAAGAATTTGAAGGTTTCACAAGACAACCAAAAGAGTTTTGTAGATAAAATCATGACATATAGGTAATTCAAAGTGGGAGAGCATGTTTTTTAAAAGGTTAAATCCAAGAGGAGCTCATTGAGATTGGAAATTTTCCCAAAGTTGGAAACGAGATACTTTGGGTTGTTTTAATTTTTAGAGAAGATGGGCCCAATTGCATACATGCTTTCATTTCCTGCATCCATGATAATTCATAATTTGTTTATGTCACATACCTACTACCATAATCAAATTTTTGTTGATTTCTGCAGAATCAAAGCCCCCGAATTACCTACAGAGGCCTAGTGCAAGCTATCTCTTTCTCTGTCTGCTCCCATGAAATCTGTGGGTCATGATCACAGGTCAAAAAAAATCATGGCGCCTCTTTGTATTTCACGACTTGGCGCTACAGGAATGTCGAATCGTTTGACTCTGCAACCGTCGAACCCCAGTAGGGCTAACGAATGGCCAATGGGGACAAATACCAATAGGGCTAGAGAACAACCAATTAGAATAGGCCTCGTCGCATGGTTAAGTGGAGTACAGGTGGTAGAGGGGAAACATGACACGGTGGGAGGCGTGATAGGAGATGGGTCCCACTTCACATGCCACACAATTCCAGACCCCCCCCC
>JASDQU010882849.1:16669-34421 GCA_032191745.1 Picea mariana
AACAGCTGAAGGAAATAATTGATAAGAAGATTGAAAAGGTATGTTTATGGTAATCATATTCTAGAGATAGGTTGGAATGTCAAATTTTACTACTGATTATTTTATTTATTTACTCAAGGTTTCATATATACATGGAATAAAAAAGAGTATGAAATCGGGTTCACATAGGAAGGTAGGGTTAGGATTTAAGAAGGTAGGGTTAGGATTGAGGAGATGAATATTTTTCAAATGAGTATATATTATGGCGTAGTATTTCCAACTCATTTTCAAAAATAAGAATCATTTCTCTATATGTAAAACATATTGATTTCACTTATCTCAAGGAAAGTTAAGTACAAATCAAATTGAGATGGTTAAAGAAAATTCAATTGGGAAATATAGGTAGGAATATGAACACTCGTTGGAAGAAGAGAAAGTATTGTAATGTTGGGGTGACTACATCATAAGATATGGAGTCTTTTTGGAAGTGTAGCAACACCACAAAGATGAAGAAAGATTGATAATACTTGTTTTTATTTTATTACTCAATTATTAATTTTTTCTCAAAAATAACATTATCTAAATTATATTGGATTATGGTAATAAAAAATCACATTCACCATATAATACTTTGGTTTGAAATGAAAATCAGTCATCAATTTGACACTTGATCCAAATTTATTATAATAGATTACCTCAATTTGACATTTGATCCAAATTTATTATAATAGATTACCTCAATAAACTACTTTGGTTTGAAATGAAAATCAGTCATCAATTTGACATTTGATCCAAATTTATTATAATATATTACCTCAATAAACTACTTTGGTTTGAAATGAAAATCAGTCATCAATTTGACATTTGATCCAAATTTATTATAATAGATTACCTCAATTTGACATTTGATCCAAATTTATTATAATAGATTACCTCAATTTGACATTTGATCCAAATTTATTCTAATAGATTACCTCAATAAACTCATAAATAGACTGAAAGTGAGAAAAATATAATCCTTTAACCCATTTTAACTAAAATCATTAATTGCAACATGTTGAGATCTCCCATTATTAACATTTTGAGATCTATCATTTATTCTCAATATTCATTAAAATATTAAAAAAAAAAAGGGGACTTATAAATTCATTAAAGTTTTATTTCTTTGTAAATAATTTAGGAAATTTATAGTTTATAAATAAAGAAGGAATTCTTATTTAAAGGATCTTTGCTTTCAGAATATAAACATTTTACTAATCATTTTGATTGTATGTAGAGATATTTTCTAGTAAAGTTATTAAGTATTTTTAAATACAGTTGCACAAAACACAAACATGTTTACACATTTTGATTGAACAACAATTTTTTATGGGATTTTCACTATATTTTGAGTAACAAAGGAGTTTAATTAAGTTTAATTTTAGATAGATAAATTGAAGTCTACTTGCAGTGATAAAAGAGGAAGAAAATTGATTTCAGAATGAAAAATGACTCCATGCCCAATAACAGAATAACAGAATGCACTTGGTTTACATGTTCTTTTGTTCCTCATAGGGAAGCACCATACTAAGTTGGAGTCAAATGTCGTAACTCAAAATGTGCCTCTAAACTTTTTTGAGTAAAATAAGGATATCTCATTAAATTTTTTATTGTTTAGCTTACTGATTTTGAGGTTTTGCTATAATTCAATTTGTACTTTATTATCTCATACTTTTTGTTTTTGCAAGAATAAATTTTTGCTTAGATGGAGGAATAAGAAGAAAAAGAAATTTCAAGAGGAAAATCCCCAAATTTAATCTATGATACCAAATGGCGCAATCGGATTAACAATCAACCCTTAAACACGATTATTTATCTATTTTTATCTTTTGGCGTGTGTTATCACTAGAAGTCACACCTATATTGTTGTAGGTGTAAGCCTAATAACCTTCAGAATGTAAAAGATAAATGTTTATAAAAGGTGGAAAATGGATGGAAAACTCGGTTAAACATGTCAATAAAAAATAACTCCATACAATATACACCAGCAAACAAGGCCTTGAAATAGCTTCAGATCAGGTTTTAAGAGAGAAAGTGATAGATGGAAGAATTGACAAGGAAAGTTTAATATGAATATCATTTACATCAGGTAACACTGACACACATATGAAGAAAACTCTTTGAAGTAAGAACCTCTTACAATCAAAGAGAAAATACTCTGCTACATTGCATACAATATTACAATGGATCCTTTATTGCAATAAAGAAACAACTAGCCAGATGAATCATTCATATAGACGGTTATCAAAGTAAGACAACAAAATATGATAAGCAAATAAATGTTGATTTCCACTATTCAAAGTATCTTGGATCTGGTCCATACAATAAGGAGAAAACTATGTTACAAAAACAATATCAAAATAAGAGTTTTGAGTTGCACCAATTGAACCTCTCCTAAGTATTACAATGCTCTTTAAATAGCCTAAATTGCCATTGTCATCTTTACAATTCAACTTACAACTTCCTCATAGGATCCATGTGCCTAAGGGGAGCATGGAAATAGGTTTACAACAAAAAAGAAACAAACTTCTACTTTCAAGGATGATGTTGGCAACGTTTGCAACAGTCTTTAATGGTTGATGATGTGTCCATAAGAGTGCATATTCTTTAGGCAGGTGGCCTCCCAGATCGCAACTAACCTTCAGAGTGATGGTAAGAGTTCATATTGACAGTTGGCATCTTTCTTTCCCTCAAAAATATCCAAAAAATGATTTCACAGTGCAATGCTGCAAACTGTCCTGATACAGCCAGTTTACATCGCCAATGGTTCCAGGCGTTGCGAACTTTCCTATAGCGGAATGTTTCATTTTTTCCAATGATTTAACATCTCAAAACTCATACCAAGTGTCTTGATATTTTGCAAAACTTCATTACTTTGATATATAACTGGTAAAAAGATATGAAAACTGATAATTGTGGATTAAAAACTCATAGCCATCACCAAAAATGTTGCACATGAATATAACAGAAGCTTTGACCAAAATTGATGTTGGTTTTTGGAAGATTAATGACTTTATCTATTAGTTCTGGAGCTTCTTCTAGTAGGAACCTTGGCCATCATGTCTAGGTTTCTCTTTTACAATTCTTCTTTGAAAGGCTATAGCTATGCCTTCAATTTCTTGATTTGATCTTGATGGGATCTGTTCTTCCTATAGAGATTCTTAAGTTGCATGTGAAGGGGTAGGAATATTTTATTTGGGAACCTTTCCTTATCAATAATCTCATGATACATCCCCAACATCCCCTTAAGCTTCTTCCTAGAACCCAAGCCCTCATTTTTCAACTTATCAACTTCAGCTCTTGCTTCCTTGAGTTTCCTCTTGAGCCTCTTGAAGGTGGGGTTGCTTTCATGCCGAGGAGTAGTGATATCAAAAAATTCAATAGGCTTCTTAGTATATTGATATTTTCCTTTCTATTGGGATGAGGCCTCTATTGTATCATCCTTCACAAGGACATGTTGATTGGATGTTGCTCTATTAAAAGGCGTCATAGGTTTAACCTTGTCTACAACAATGGGTGAGGAAAAAACTAGTTTTTTTCCTTTCAAGCCTCTGGGTTTTCTTGAAGGAACCTCCATAGGGATAGGGTATGCCATTGGTGAATTTTCTATATCTGGAGGTTGTGAAGGACCTCATGATTCTACCTCATTATTGTCTCTATTATATTTATCACTCATGGTCACCCTTTTCTTGTTTCTAGCCTATGAATACACAGTCCTCTCAATAGGAGTAGGACTTTATCTCTTGAATTGTGGAGTGGTGGAAACATCTAACTAAAACTATGATGAAGTCGGGAAGGTTTCCCAATCAATGTTTTTCTTCCTCAATTATTCCATTATTAACATCTTAATAAGGTCAAAGTGAAATACATTGGTGTCTAATTGCTTTGACTTGGCTTGAAATCTATCAGACATCTTACCAATGTTTCTAAAAAGATAAAATGGAAGGTTCATGGCTTCTTTTCATGTGAAGTGTAACAATATCCCGATGTGGTATTGGTACACCATGTTGAACCTCCCCTCACATGTGAAGTATCTCTAGATAGACCTCAACATCTTATCAAAACATTCAAGCATGTGGCTTCTAGATACTCCTTTGGACAATTTGTCCTCCTAATACTCTGGCTTAAGGAATTCCTTTGAGAAGGAAGAATTTAATGACATAGCTTTGAACCATTTCTCTCCATTGTTGGGTATCTCTGTTGCAACACATATGGAATTCTCTAAAACATAAAACTCTAGCATCACCACTTTGGTTTTAATCCCATTAACATTTAGTGCAAACTCTTTGTCCACCTATGGATGCCCCCTCTACATATTTTGACAGAAATTTATACAACCTACCTCTGAAAAGCTTCTCTAAAAAAAGGTTTAGAGTTAATGATTTTCATATCATAATGTTTTGTCCTCACAATATCCCCTCCCTTATGAGTCTTATTTGTGTTGTTTACTATCCATAACCACTACTGAAAGAATGTTTTTTGTAATTTGTTATGATAGCTAGGTGTGTGAAAACAGAGTACACAGGAATTTAGGGTTTCAATGACAAAATTGTTTTCCCTAAAACTCACCTTATTAAAGCTTTATATACATCACTCTATGAAAATCAATGGCATAATGTAGAGAACACTTCAAACATAAGAGATAATGAAAAAACCATTGCGATTTATAATAAAAGGAAGACAATGAATCTTCTTTCTAATAACAGGGTTTCAGCAGCATAGATATCAGTTTGCAGTACTAATGAAGTATGCAATTTTAGGCTAGGTTATGAAAAAAATTTACCACACACCTCAGGTTTGATAAGGGTATCATTCACTTGCTTAAAATTACACTTCAAAATGATGCAGCAAAAGAGGGTTTGAACAATCTTGGAACAGAGGGTTCACAATGCCAAATTTTGCAGAGTCAGAGAAACTAGTTCACAGTGCTAAGGTGTTCAGTAGAACATATGACTTATTTGCAAGTGAAAAGATGCATGAGATCAAAAATAAATATGGACTGGTGTACAAGAATTAGGGCACCATGGGAATGAATTTAACAGCTGGCAGCAAATTAATCTTGAATAGTTCGCAACACCAATGCAAGAAACAACATAAACCCCTCTTTTCAACCTTTGAACAGTGTGGAGACCATCAGGGAGTACTTGGTAAAACTAGTTTTGATGTTGATGCCTGTGAACTTGAGTTAGTATATTTGCAAATTATCCAAACTTCAACAATCCTCTTCAGCTAGTCTGCAGCACCAGTTCGCAGTGTCGAGTTCAAAATCAAAATTGTGCACTTCAAGGAGATTGTTAGAAGATCTATGACATAATCATTGAAAATTTGGTTAAATGAAGGGGCTGAAAAAAATGAAATCCCCTTTGACACTTTCCTTAACTGCAATGATGGAAAATTAATGCTTGAGGTACTTGTGAGTACACTACAAACTCTCATAGTGAGTTGGAAGAAAATAAAACTGACTTTGACTTGACATCTAAATGGTTGGATAGTGACAAAGGAAAACTTGTGTACAACTTAGAGGCATGACATGTCATGGTAATGATTTTAAGATCAAAAGTGTGACTCATAAGGACTATTTACCTTGCCATGATGACTAATCTCATGACATAAAGACTATAAACTAAGGCTAAACATAACTTTCCTTATTTAAATCAAAATTTAAGTTATGACCACAACAAGAAGGCCCAAATCCTAAGACTCAAAAACCTATGACTCAAAAAACAAAACCAAAGTGATTTTTTGACTCCTACAACTCTATGTGTTAACATCGTGAATTCTTTGTTATGTGGAATTCTTTAACCAACCATTGGGCCATTAGGGAAATTATGAATTTTATTCATAAAGGGTTAAAACCAGTGCATTTGAACTTTAAAATTGCTCATTTTGTAGAATTAGGATCACTAGCTAACCAACCATCGAGACATTTAGGACCACTAAATCACTAAGGAAATTTGTTAACTAGACACCGCTCCATTGAGAATTTCCAACCACTGGGTGGTTTTAGCCACCAAGAGTTAGAAGCCATCAGAGGTTTGGGATCACCGAGCCATTAGGTTAACCAACCACCAAGATATTTAGGATCTTCGATCCACCAGAATATAAATCCACTAGGGAAATGAGAATAGTCTTGATAAAGGGTTAAATCTGGTTCAGTTGAACTGGAACCTATGACCAAAATTTAATTCTTTACATCAATCGCACAAAGTTCCATAATTTCCCCAACCACACACAAACAATATGGGAACGTGTTTTCAATATAAACTAATTGAAAAAAAAATCATGATACATGTGGGATAAATCCCCAACATTGTCAATAGATGGGAAATATCTCTTTGAGGCTCATGCAACGGTTGTTGAGTTTTACGTTTTTGCAAAGAAGAATTCAGGTTTCCAACAACCCATTCAGAAAACAAGAATTCGACAGGAAATAGTAGATATGAAGAACAACTTGAATTGTGTGTTGATGATTTGATCATTAGATTTTTTGCTGAATTTAAATTATTTATGTCGCAATAATTATGTATTATTTTTCGGTTTTGACAGGGATGTTGAAGATTTAATAATCCTCACAGTTGGATACATAATATGATAAAAGGTTTCATAATGATCTTATATCATGGAGTATACATGGATGAAGTTATAAATATCTAGTTTCCAAGGTCAATCCCAACTAAATCCATCATATTAGATTGAAAATTCCATTGCACTATATATTCTATCAAAATTTAGAAGTAGTTATTAAGGATCTATTGACAGGGGGGGATTCCTTCCCGCAATAGGGGATAGCTATCGATCACAAGCCCCAATTATACTTGTTCTCATTTGGAATGGAAACTTCCAACTGATATGTGGGCTCAGTTTTCCACTAAAGAAAATTTCTCCTGATAGGAGACTTAGTCATTTAAGATATGTAATGTATGTGTCTTGATCTAATTTGCAGAAATGAAAACTAGTTGACTTATCTATTCTATCTTAGCTGAGAGAAATACTTAAATTTAAAGAATAGTTTCATAAATAAGTTTCAAAATGCCATTATCCCATCCACGGTACAACAAAAGAATAGTCCATTCATCACATGGGAATATATTTTCTTTTGACTACCAATTAAACTTTGACATAAATATCATATATGAGACAAAATGATGAGAAATAAATTATTGGAAAAAGTCCATGAAGCTTATTTAACTGTAGATCTAAATACATCAATTGTTAGAAATAATAAAAGTAATCTTGATAACAATAATGCATTCTCATATATAATATGCAATCAATTGACAAATAAATAGGATTATGGAAAACGTTCACATAAACCTAAATAGAGGAAATTGCAAGATTTAACAAAAGTTCAATCATACAATCATCACTTTACTCAAATAGAATTTTTCCAAAAGACTGGGTCGTCAATATTGAATTCAAACTAATAAAAGTAACAAGTTTGAGTCTCATATCAAATTACATTACATTAAATAACATCTCATATCAAATTACATTAAATAACATTCATATTCTAAAATTTAGGGTAGTTTCCTCTTTTCCTTCAACTAATCCTGACAGATGGCAACTTAGTGTCGGTATATTTAGACACTTAAGAGTTAGTTAAGATCAACTTGGTTTAATGCGTCGTTAGGTAAAAATGTGTTTCTTAGCATGTTTATTTAGTATGCTTAGTATGCATTTGTAGTTAGGAAATCTAACAGTCACAATATGTTCCAAACATAGAGTGATATGACGGTTCATATTCTTCTCGAGATTAACGACTACATTGATCCATGGATTAGAACCTGATTGGTCCATGATCTCTTTTTAAAGAGCATGGAGGGTCATTTGTCGATGATCGATTTTGAGAAACTCTCTTGTAAATATCTCTGTAAAATTTTATTTTGCATTAATAAATTTCTCCAAGTGGCCACGTTAGTTGGGGTCGTGGATGTTTCCTCGTAGGGGTTTTACCATGTGAAAACATCAGTGTGTTGATCGTTGATCTAGTTGTGTGAGTGGTTATTGAAGGTGTTCATCCTATATTTGAATACATGTGTTTTCAAACATGGTATCAAAGCACATTTGAAGGCCCGCTCTCGTTGTAGATCGAGATCGTGAAGCTGTGTTGCCTCATCTCTTGTTTCTATCATTTCATCACATTTATAGGCTGAGGGGACTGTTTGATTTCATCCAGAGTGCTCATTTCAGTTAGGAATGATTTTCATTTCACTTGAAAAGGTTTATGTTTTCCAAATATATGACCATTTCAGTTAGATCCAGAGGTATAAGGCCCGAATATGCCCTTCAAATGTTTTGCAAAGTTATTATTTCAGTTTTTTATTTTTTTATTTCTGGGTTTCTACTCTTTTGGATCTGTGTATTCTCTTTTCCCTACGCCCTATGAGATATTGGAAAATCATAAACATATTCGAAAGAGTTTTCCTAACTACATATGTTCTTTGTCGTGAACTCTGTGCGATCTCGGTAAATTAAAAATAGAAGGAAATACTGCATTTTTCAGGTAAGTTAAATGAGATCTAACCCTTGTTGTCGTCGAGAATTGAAATTTTTTTCTTGTTTGAAAATATTTTTTTATGAGCATTCTCTCCAAGACCATCTTCAACAACAACAATGACAACAATCATCCTTCTAAACAATACAATATGTTTTTCAATAATGCAAGTCTCTCTTTTGTTAATTTTTTGAAAAAGTTCATGCATCCATTGTAAAGTGTATTTCACTTAAATTATAAAAGTGAATCACTATAAGTAGCTTTAATATTTTATTTTGAAGTTATTTATTTTGCATGCAACTTTCTTTTTTAAAGTAACTTAATTGTAAAAGTGATCATCGCTTATTCTATAAAAGTGGGTAACTTCATAAGAAAAATGTTTGTAAAAGTTAGGTTATTAGGAGGGGTATCACCACATGGACCAACTTCTCCCTACCACGTGGCTCTTTGGTTATCGTTTATTCCTTTTTTCAAAAGGGCACAACTTTCACATCCAAAGTCTGTTTTCAGTGTTGTTTTTTTTAAACAACTCAATTTTTTGAGATCTTTCCATCCAGACCATTAGTTTCAAATTTTAAATCCATATTCTCTACATATTTAATATGGATTCTCCCTGTGATATTTTTCTTACCAACACCAACTACTTCCAATGGAAATCTCATATGGAGGATTTATTAAGAAGTAAAGGACTATACCAGATTACCTTGGTAAAAGAAGAAGAACCCACTTATGATGAGAAGTATGTCAAATGGATTAATAAGAATGACGAAGCCCATGGAATAATCAGAATGTCCATCTCTCCCGATTTAAGGTTTCACCTTCAAGGACTTGAATCCCCCAATAAATCTTGGGAAAACCTTGAAGCTATGTTTGGTAAACATAATATTATTTGATCCCACCAGATAGAAAATCAGATAATGAATTTAAGTCCAAATTATTTTTCTTGCATTGAAGGCTATTTATCTAAGTTCAAAACACTTAGAATTTTATGTGAAGAGTGTAGCATAAAGTTGGACGATGAGTGTTGCATATATATTATTCTTTCTAAGCTTTGTAATTCATATTTAGAAACGACAATGAAGAAGCACAACATCAATATATATTCTACTTCTTCTTCTTCTTCTCATGGACATTCATTTTTTGCTTTTGGTTTCTCCTTCAATGCAACTTCTACTTCTTGTTTTGATGAGTGGAATATTGATTATGGATCATATTATCATATGGATAAGGATAAAGCCATATTTTCTTCTCTAAATTAATGTAACACCAATAAAATATTTGTTGGTGATGACATATCTCTTAGTGTTGTCGGGTCTAGACAAGTTCGGGTAGATAATGGTCATTTCAATGATGCATTCTATGTTCCAAGTATTTCCTGCAACCTTCTATCAGTATATCAAATCACTCATTCAGGTGAAGGTAAAACTATAGAATTTCACCTCACCAAGTTGTAATCAAGGATGTAAAATATCCTTAAAACGTTCTTGCAAATGGAATTGTTGATCATGATATTACCAGGTTGTACAACTTTGAAAACTTTGGGTCATCATATTTTCCATCAGTTTTTGTTTCCCATAGTGATGACTTGAGAAAAATTTGGCATGAGTGGTTTGGTCATCTAAGCTATCGTTCATTACAGAAACTATGTAATCAACAAATGGTGACTATTCATCCTCTTGTCTCATGTAGAGATGGTGTTTGTTTCGGTTGTGTTCTCGGAAAAAATCATCGGGATATTTTTGACAAACTTGCTTCTTGGCATGCCTCAACCCCTTTGTAGCTTGTTTAGAGTGACTCATGTGGTCCAGTTTCTTCTCCTTATTTTTATGGGTGCAATTTTTTCTTAACTTCAATTGATGACTTCTCCAGGCGCATTTGGGTTTACTTCTTAAAACTTAAGAGAGAATATTTTGACAAGTTCTTGGCCTACAAGGCCCTTGTAGAAAATAAATATGCACATCAAATTCAAAGGTTATGAACAAATAATGGAGACAAATATGTGAGAAATAATTTCACAAGTTGTTGCACTGCAGAGGGCATCCAAATGCAACACATTGTTTCGTATACACCACAACAAAATGGTGTCATTGAGAGAAAGAACCACACATTAAAAGAAATGGATAATTGTATGATCAAATATAAGGTATTAAGTCTAAAGTATTGTGATGCAGACCCCCTACCTCTATCTCAGCAGGGTCCGCTGACCTCCCGGTCAAGGATCGTTCTTTCTCTGTGTTGAGCCGAAATGGCTCTCTGGTTCCCTACTGGAACCTCTCGAACATTCAAACCACAGGTCCTTCAGAAACCCCACCTGCGCAAACATGCACAAGTTGCGAGCTTCACCTCCATGCGACCATGGCGCTATAACCTCGGGCCATGCCAAGAGGCGCCTTTCGGATTTTGCAATTCGGGGAATCATGATGTAGTGCTCCTCCTTTCCCTTATCAAATCCTTGAAACCTGAATCTCGGTCCTTATATAGATCATATCCAATGGCCCTGCTTCCTCCTCACTTTAACGGTCATGATCCCTTATCGCCAGTTCCCTTTCAAAACTTTTGGGAACTATACACTCTTATTTCCCTAGTGGTCAAACCCCGAAGGTTCTCAACCACGCGGGATCGATGGTTCTCATTATCCCTTGATTAACGGTCAGGATCCAGTCGCGATCCTTCCTTTCAGGATTTCTGGGATGAGTGTCAACTGACTCTCCCTTATGTTTTTCCCGGTGACGAAATTCCGAAATATCCCACTTGAGAGATCAATGGTCCAAATTCCTCTTGAACCAACGACCATGATCCAACTAGATTGACAGCCCACAAAATTTTAGATTTTTCTCCAAACCCTGACCGCTCGCCATGTGTCCTTCAGATGGATGGTCCCAATTTCTTTCGGGACTTTGACAAGTCCTTCTCCCCAGCACATACATGAGGTTAACCCACGTGCATCTTCTCCTGGATATGATGGCTATCGGTCCTCTGCACTATATCTGAAAGCCCAGACCTAACTTACCTGTGTGCATTCCTCCTGTGTGCCTAGATGTGGATCGAATGGTCTAGATCTCTTCTCTAGTGTTCGAATCAACAGCAGTTGTGCTCCTCCTGAGCTCACACTTCTCCTTCCTTCCTTAGAAGATTTTAAGTGTCTCAAAGGCTACGGCCTTTGATTTCTCTGTGAACCTTTTGACCTTGGGTCTCACCTGCATTCTGAAAAATGTTATCCTTCCTGAGATTTGTCAACTCTGAAACCTCGAAGGGTTTTTCTTGGCCTCTGCGACTCCTTGCATGGTCCTTACACACATTTGTGCTATTTTTCCTAAGCTTCTCGAATTCTCTCAGTCTCTAATAGACTTGGCCCTCGTCTTTTCCTTCAAATGGGAAATTTGGCGCCTTCTTGGGAGATTCGCGCTCGACCTCCTGTGATTTTGTGAACCTTGTGCACCAAGGCACTATTCTTCCAAGTAGAGTCTTTGGTAACTTTGTCTCTATTCTCCCCTCAAAGGAGTATAAGTTCCCTCCTAGTGACTTATTCTCTAGCACACCTTCATTGTACCAACAGAGTGTCCAGCAACTTTTGTGGGAGGTCCTTCCTTGATATTTCCTTCTCTAATAACTCAAAATAGAGTTCCCCGATGCACTCTATGCATGTGCTCGATGCCCTCCTAGAAGAGCTCTACATAACCTTCAATGATTTTGTCTTCTCTATGCCTTTCTTTGCACAGTCTCACCTCCAAGGTGTTCAACAACCTTGAGGTTTCTCCCCTCAAGTTTAAGACTTCCTCCTGTACGCCCTCTTAGCATGACTATGTCCAAATTCCACAGAATTCAGAAGTGCATTCTATGCACTGGCTTACAAAACCCATAGCGTTCCGTCATGCAACCTCTTGCATGAAGCATCAAAGAACCAGACGTGAAATCAGTAAACTTGTAGATAGAAAAATATATCTATCCCTGCAAATGCACATCTAACATGCATCTATAGCATAAAATAACACACAGATGGCATTCATTCATAAACACATAAACACACAAGAATCTCATGCAGGAAAAACTGCTCTTTTTATTAATTTGAATGCATGTTACAATCTGGGTAAGCTCAGATTGCTACAGAGTCTCCGCTCGGTTCTCCTCTCTAACCTATTTTCCTTACTAACTCAAAACATATACAAAGATTTTTTTACAAAGAGGGGCTCCTCGAGCTATTCCCTCCAAGCTACCTACTCTCATTAATTACATTGAATTACAATCAATGGGCCATCTAATCCGAGTCAAATCTAGATCCCCATCAATCTGTTATCCATTAAGGTGAAACCAACTACAGCATGCTCAAAGGCACGGCTTGGCTCTACCAGCCTTACAAACATTTAATACATTAAATTCAAATTTGAAATTTGAAAGTGAGAGGGTTGTGCCTCTCCTCTCCATTGAACGCATGTTGGGTGTGTTGGCTGGCTGGCGCTTGATGACGTGGAGTGATGCTCCTGCATCATACTCCTCAGCTGGAAAAATCATGAGCTCCTTCTCATGAGCTTCCAAGATCTGTTGTTGAAATCCACCTGGATCCCAAACAGTTCTCTGGAGCTGCCCATCCGCTCCATCGCTTTGTTGTTGTTGTTGTTGCTTCCCTGCTGCTATGGCAGGCTTCCTTCCGCTCAGCTTCTCATTGCTGGAAGATTCTGCTGCTAACCTCAACATCATCCTTCTGATTCCCTCAATTACCTCATCTAGTTTCTCCAGTGGCTGGCTCTCTTTATGCAGTCTACTTGGCTGCACTTCTTCCTCATCAATGGGTAGATCTACTCGATCCCTCTTGTGATTTTCTCCACCTTTCGTGGCCTTAACTTGCCACTTTGCTGCAAAATTCAGTTTCGTAGTCTCGCCACTGAGTTTTTGTTCAGTTTCTTCCTTTGACAAATTGTTCTCTTCCATTTCTCCTTGAGATGGTTCAACTCCAGCCTCCTCCAGCTACTCCCCAGACTGGAATTCTGCTTCACCTTCTGCTGCAGACCTCAGCGCTACAATCATCATCTGTTTAGCTCCCTGGCTAAAATTTATGAGCAATTCCTCTGAATGCTCCTCTGTTAATATCACAACTGTCTCCTTGCAGCCGTGTTTTGGTTCTAGATGGTCTAACCAATTCTCCAACATCCTTAATTCCATCTCCCACAGGGTGAGAAACTCATGTGCATGCTCCTCTTCTGATGGGGCAAATTTTGATGTTTGTTTCTTTTCTTCTTTCTCTTTGACGGTCATAGATGGTTTTCCTTCTGCTATTGTTTCATCTGTAACACAAGATTCGGCCTCAACTGGGTTGTATGGAAGGAATACCTCTATCCCTCTAATGATCAGAAAGTGTGTTTGATCCTTCTCCATCAGCTCTCCTTGCTGATATGAACTCACCTCTGAGCTCATATTCTCTCCCTTACCGACCTGGAAATATGGGATTTCTTCTCTACCCACCTGGCAGTCTATGAGATCCCCTAGTGATCCCATCTCATTTCCCACCTAGCAACTTGAAAGTTCCTCACTGCTCACCTGGCAATCTCTGATATCTTCCAGTGATCTCTTCTCCTCATCATCACTCAGATTTCTCCCAACTTCTGGCTCACAGATGTGAACCACTTCCTCTGTGTCTCTAAGGCTTTCAGCATACCTCAGCCACCTTCTCAACAGTTGTCACTGTCCTCTGGCCAACAATCTCTGAATCAGCCATTTCACCTTCCTCCTGATGGGCCATTCGTATACCCAACGTGTTCTTCCATCCTGTTGCATCTTCAATGCAAGTTGTTCCAATATCGCCCTCACCTCAATGAGTTATTTGTCCATTTCATATTTTTCCTTCTATTGGTGGTCCTTGCCTTAACCATTCCTATGGCTTTCAGTAGCCATATTCATCCTCGTACCTACCCTCCTAGAAAGTCCATTGTTGTCACTCTGGGACTGAGAGCACTTCCATCATCTCCTACAGTCTACCCAACTATACCATTTGTCGTTGTGTCCTGTAACAATATTTTCACATAGAGCATCAACACTC
Source organism: Picea mariana (assembly GCA_032191745.1). Lineage (NCBI taxonomy): Eukaryota > Viridiplantae > Streptophyta > Pinopsida > Pinales > Pinaceae > Picea > Picea mariana. Next base: position 31,213 of record JASDQU010882849.1, read on the forward strand.
TATCCTCCTTTAGCTCCTGATACCACCTGATGGTATTGAACTGTCTCTTATTTACTCTGCCTCCCTCTGCCTGAAATCTACAAACAGAAAGTGGCTCTAATACCACTTTGATGTAGACCCCCTACCTCTACCTCAGCAGGGTCCACTGACCTCCCAGTCAAGGATCGTTCTTTCCCTGTGCTGAGCCGAAATGGCTCTTTGGTCCCCTACTAGAACCTCTCGAATGGTCAAACCACAGGTCCTTTAGAAACCCCACCTACGCAAACATGCAGAAGGTGTGAGCTTCACCTCCATGTGACCACAGTGCTATGACCTTGGGCCACGCCAAGAGGAGCCTTTTAGATTTCACAATTCGGGGAATCGCGATGTAGTGCTCCTCCTTTCCCTTATCAAATCCCTGAAACCTGAACCCCTATCCTTATATAGGCCAGATCCAATGGCCCTGCTTCCTCCTGACTTCAACGGTCACGATCTCTTATCACAAGTTCCCTTTTGAAACTTTTGGGAACTCTACACTCTTGTTTCCCCAGTGATCAAACCTCTAAGGTTCTCAACCATGCAGGATCGATGGTTCTCATTATCCCTTTCTTAACGATCAGGATCTAGTCGCGATACTTCCTTTCAAGATTTATGGGATGAGCGTCAACTGACTCTCCCCTTTGTTTTTCTTGATGATGAAATACTGAAATATCCCCCTTGAGAGATCAACGGTCCATATTCCTCTTGAACCAATGACCACAATCCAATTGGATCGACGGCCCACAAACATTTGGATTTTTCTCCAAACCCTGACCACTTTCCACGTGTCCTTCAGATGGATGGTCCCGATTTCTTCTGGGACTTTGACAAGTCCCTCTCCCCAGCATATACATGAGGTTAACCTACGTGCATCTTCTCTCAGATCTGATGGCTATCGATCCTCCACACTAGATCTGAAAGCCCAGACCTAACTTACCTGTGTGTGTTCCTTCTGTGTGCCTGGACGTGGATTGAACGGTCCAGATCTGTTCTTCAGTGTTCAAATCAACGGTAGTTGTGCTCCTCCTGAGATCACGATTCTCCTTCCTGCCTTAGAAGAATTTAAGTGTCTCAAAGGCTATAGCCTTTGATTTCTCTGTGAACCCTATGACCTTGGGTCTCGCCTGTGTTCCGAAAAACATTATCCTTCCTGAGCTTTGTCAACTCTGAAACCTCGAAGGTTTTTTCTTGGCCTCTGTGACTCCTTGCATGGTCCTTACACACATTTGCGTTATTCATCCTGAGCTTCCCAAATTCGCTCAGTCTCTAAGGGACTTGGCTGTCATCTTTTCATTCAAAAGGGAAATTTGGGTCCTTCTTGGGAGCCTCATACTCGACCTGTTGTGATTTTGCGAACCTTGTGCACCAAGGCACTGTTCTTCCAAGTAGAGTCTTTGGTAACTCTGTCTCTCTTCTCCCCTCAAGGGAGTATAAGTTCCCTCCTGGTGACTTATTCTCTAGCACACCTTCATTGTATCAACAGAGTGTTCAACAACTCTATGGGAGGTCCTTCCTTGATATTTCCTTCTCTAAGAACTCGAAATAGAGTTCCCTAGTGCACTCTATGCACACACTTGATGCCCTCTTGGCAGAGCTCTACATAACCTTCAATGACTTTTTCTTCTTTGTGCCTTTCTCTACACAGTCTCACCTATAAGGTGTTCAGCAACCTTGAAGTTTCCCCCCTTGAGTTTAAGACTTCCTTTGGTGTGCCCTCTTGGCACAACTCTGTCCAAATTCCGCAGAATTCAGAAGTGCATTCTATGCACTGGCTTATAGAACCCGCATTGTTCTATCATGCAACCACTTGCATGAAGCCTCAAAGAACCAAACATGAAATCAGTAAACCTGAAGATAGAAAAATCTATCTATCCCTGCAAATGCACATCTAACATAAACCTATAGCATAAAATAACACACAGATGGCATTCATTCATAAACACATAAACACACAAGAATCTCATGCAAGAAAAACTGCTCTTTGTATTAATTTGAATGCCTGTTACAATCTGGGTAAGCTCGGACTGCTACAGAGTCTCAGCTCTCTTATCCTCTTTAACCTATCTGCCTTACTAACTCAAAACAGATACAAAGATCTTTTTACAAAGAGGGGCTCCTCAAGCTCTTCCCTCCAAGCTACCCACTCTCATTAATTACATTGAATTACAATCAATGGGCCATCTAATACGTGTCGGATCTAGATCCCCATCAACCTGTCAGCCATTAAGGTGAAACCAACTACAGCATGCTCAAAGGCACGACTTGGCTCTACTAGCCTTACAAACATTTAATACATTAAATTCAAATTTGAAATTTGAAACTGAGAGGGTTGCACCTCTCCTCTCCATTGAACATGTGTTGGGTGCACTGGATGGATGGTGCTTGATGACGTGGAGTGATGCTCCTGCATCATATTGGGTGAAAGCCATTAACTATGAAAATTACATAGTAAATCACACTCCCACAAAGTCTCTTAAAAATATAACTCTGGAAGAAGCATGGACTAAACTTAAGGTATATGTAATTCACTTATGTGTATTTGGTAGTGTAGCTTGGGCTCACATTCCTAATGAGAAAAGAAAATCATTTTATCCTAAAATGGATAAGTGGAGATTTGTTGGTTATTCTAAAGAAGTCAAAGGTTACAGACTTCTTTAACCACATTATAATGAAATTTTTATTAGAAGAGATGTTAAATTTGATGAAAACCTCTTTTCCTGCGAGCCTAATTTAGCATTTGTGCCTTCTTCATCCTACGATCTATCTTCGGTGTTTGTTCCTTTTTATGTTCCTATTCCGGTTTCTTCCATTTTATATGATTATAGTGAGGATGAAAATACACCTCCACCTGCTCACCTTCCTCCAAATGAGTCCATTGAACCTGAACCTGCACCACGACCACCACTTCCTAGATGGGTCCATTCAACATGAGAAGTAGTTGGTGATATTATAGGTGATCCTTCATATCAACACCGAACATGTTCATAGTTCTAGTGAGCCTCCTCTTTTTTGGATCAATTTTAAGAGACTTGTGATCCAGAGACATTTGTAGAAGCTCTAGGTCATCCATATTGAGATACAACAATGAATGAAGTATCATTCTTTAATGGAAAACAATACTTGGGATCTTGTACCTCTTCCAATAGGAATAAAACTTGTGAGATGTAAATGGTTCTACATAACTAAGTATG
>JASDQU010882849.1:37946-49271 GCA_032191745.1 Picea mariana
TAATTGTATACCATCACTATTATGCATATATTCCTAATTATAGGATGGAATTGCCTATATGAGTGAATATCACTCACTCATTGATTAGATCATAATATACATCAATTCTCATTCTTCATTGTGTATCTCTCTTCCTTTTCTCGATAATTTTTTTTTGTGTATGCTTTAGCTAGGTCTCCTGTGCAGGTTTCCATGAAACACTGACATGGTATCAGAGTCGAGTTTCTTGGAGAAACCCAAAAAAACAGAGAAGAGTGAAAGAGGATTTGAGTAGACCTAGTTTTTGAAATCGTCACGGCCTATACCTATCGAAAGGTGCAATGATTGGAATCATCGCAACCTATCCCTATCGAAGGGTGTGACGGTCGCACTCAGCCTATACACAACCAAGTTGCAACATCGTCGCACTGTGTTCTTCATCTATGGTGAAACGATTCAATTTTTCACAATCGTCGCACTGTTTCCTTCACTAGGGTGCAATGATTCAGCATCGTTGCACTTTATCCTTCTCTAGGGTGTGACAATTCAGCAGCCCTCTAGAAAATTGGTTTTCTGTGGTAAAATATCCATATCTCAAAATCCGTGATCTCAGTCGGGCTGAAATTTTGACCAGAGACATATAACATAGGGATGATTATGCTCACCAAAAAATCAAAAACCTGCATCTTATTTTAGGAGATATAGTTGTTTATCATATCTATAGCTTCCATAGAACCGTCTGTCATATCTTGGAATCCACGATATGGGTTTTCAAGATCTTTTCAAAGTCAATAGCAGGGATGGAGACGATGCAACTTCTTCAATCTTCTGGTGATAATACTCACACCATACAACTATTTTGAATGGAATATTAAGGTTTCATTCCAACTCAAAAGAAAAGGACTGTATAATTTGACGATGGTGACAGAAACAAAACCTACATTAGTTCTTGAGAAGACCAGATGGGCAAACCTTAAGGATGAGGCCACAAGAATAATTCTTTAGTTAATATCCACTGATTTTTGGTTTCATGTTACTGCATGCAAGACTCCAAACGAGATTTGGACTACCTTGGAAGGACTTTTTGGAAAGCGGGATGAGAAGTGAGATCATATGCTTGAGGTAGAGTTGAATACCTTAGACCCTAAAAGTTTTGATAATATACAGGATTTATTTACTAAATTTAAATCTTTGATATTGAGCTTGGGTGAATGTAGTATTGATAAGTCTACATAAGTGAAACAACTTATTCTAAAAGTCTTGGCCAAGAGAGGACCCGAATACACGGTATATGTCTCCAATTTCCATTCTAGTAGATGTCTTTTTGGAATAAATTGGAAAATTCCTACGTTGGCTCAATTCATTGAGTCTCTTACACAAGAGTAGACAAAACTCATATATATGGGCCTCATCAAGGATCCAAAAGCACATGCAATAATGATGCATGATGGAAAAGTATCATCCAAAAAGAACGGGAAGGCGAAACAGAATAAGAAGGAGGGATATTCCAAACCCTTTAACAATTCTTCAGGTTCCAAAGACTCTTCAAATTCAAAGAAGAAGAAGAAGGGAAAGCAGTGCACTTACTGCAATAAAACGAATCACGAACTTATGGCACAAGAACTTCAACAAAACAACCTTGGAAACTTTATTCCAGAGGGATTCAAGAAGCAGAAGGAAGAAGATGATGCTCCTACAAAAGGTAATGATCATGCTTTGGTTGCAATTAATTCCTCATCTCATTCATGGATTATATATTCTGGTGCATCCCATCATATGGCAGCGAAAGAGGAAGTTTTATCTTCTTTTATTCCATGCTCAAGACCCCATATTCTCATGGGGGATGATACTCTAGTAACAGTAGTAGGAGAAGGGAAAGTGGAACTCCATAATGGTAGTTTTGAGAATGTTTTACATGTTCCAAATATTTCTATGAATCTACTCTCAGTTTATAAGATCACTCAGAAATGTAAAAAGGTTGAATTTACATCAGATTCAGTTTCAGTAATTGACATGCATGACAATTCCATCATTGCAATTGGTGAGGTGGATCACAAGTCAAGGTTTTATAAATTCACTAAGTTTTTTGACGATGACTCCTCTATTCTAATTACACATAAGGAGATTACTTTGCATGCACCTCCAGTGCAACATACATATACTCTTATGTTTCCATTAGTTTCAGACATTAGAGATGATTCCATACACTCATATTCTATACATGGAAATAAGCAAGCAATACAGCAAGATAAGAAGTCAACATTGAAGCTTCAATAGATGCCTAAGAAGGCACATTTCACACTTCAGGCAGAAGGTATCCTTACATGGAATACATTGGATTAGATGAGGACTCAATCTCAGCATGAGGAGCCTTCTCATGTACTTTCAGCTTCAGAACCTATGATGCCCATGCATTGTTATATGGTTCAATATTCTAATTTGTAGCTCTACANTTATGGAAAGAAGCTATTCAAAAGGAGTATGAATCACTCCTAAAGAATCAAACTTCACATTTGGTTCCACTTACACTAGAAAGGAATATTTTTAGGTGCACATGGGTCCATAGGATCAAGAGGTACATGGCTAGATAGGTTTCCAAAGGACTTCATGAGATCCATAAATATTTCTACATCTCCACGAAGACTTTCAATGAGCAGAAGTTTCAGAATTTGCAAGATCATCTTGCAGTGAAGAACACAGTTTCCTAGCAGCTGCCATTTTCTTCTTTTGACACATTATACCATCACTATTATGCATGCATTCCTAATTATAGGATTTCATTTCCTATATGAGTGAATATCACTCACTCGTTGATTGTATCATAATATACATTGATTCTCATTCTTCATTGTGTATCTCTCTTCCTTTTCTTGAGAAGCTTTGTTTATGTATGATTTAGCTAGGTCTCTTGTGCAAGTTTCCATGAAACACTGACATTGATATGATGGTTCATATTCTCCTCGATATTAACATCTAGATTGATATGTGGATTAACACCCAATTGGTACATGATCTTTATTTAAAGAGCATGGAGAGTCATTTGTCGATGATCGATTGTGAGAAACTATCTTGTAAATATCTCCATGAATTTTTATTTTCCATCAATAAATTGCTCCAAGTGGCCACGTTGGATAGGTCTATCGATGTTTCCCCAGAGGGGTTTAAAATGTGAAAACATCAGTGTGTTTATATTTGATCTAGTTGTGTGAGTGGTTACTGAAGTTATTTTTCCTTTGCTAAAATCCATGTGTTGTTGAACACGTGGTAACTCAAAAACCTATATTTCAAGAAGAAATTTTTCCTTCACTAGTTGTAGATTCTTTGTTAAATTTACTCTCTCACTCTTTGATAATGAATTGGTATAGAGTCAACTTTTATACCATTGGTGATATTAGAGGTGGATGAGGACTATCTTCATTTAACTTTCATTGGTAAATTTTCTTGGAAATATCTTTATGCTCTGTCTTGAACTTCGAGAGAAAAGAGTTGATCAATCTTGAACACTTTGTGAGTTCAAAGAAAAATTCTTTTACTACTTCCACATTCCATAATTTGAGCTACATGATACCATTTGCATGAATCTGAGTTATTTTGATGTTTGACATATGTAAGACAATTGTATAATGGCACTGCTTGGCTAAGAAATTCAACATGAGGCATGTCATGGTATTCAATAATATCCAAAGATGAATCCCTTATATCTGAGAAATTCTTATTGGTTTCTTTAATCAAGTCTCATGAGAAATCACAATTGGAGTACCAGGCATCTAGTGAAACTCGCATTTGGATTTTCTCTTCATCGATCATTTTGGGAAAACATTTTGGCATACTATCATCCTTTGCTTCCCATGTTTTTACTTTCTCAAAAGACTTTTGAGCAACCTTCTGCTTCTCATATTGCAATTTAGATTCTTCAGTAAAATTCAGCAACTGGTCTTGTTGTAGCTTGATTTCATTTAGTTTAACATAAAATAATTCTTGAAGGATAGCTAGTTTTTCACTTATACCAATGGCTTATGTATTAATAACTTATTTATTCTCTTGTTTTACCTTTAATTCATTAATTTGGGCCACCAAAGCATTGATTTGTTCTTCATGCTTCTTGAACATTCCTTTCTTTTCCTCTTGAAGAGAAACTAATTTCATAGCATGTTCTGTTCTGATAACATTGCCTCAACTCTAATTTTATCAATAGTATCAACATACACTTTATTTTCTTATATTAACTAATCAACCTAGGACTGATGTTATTTGGCCAAGATGGATTCTTGAGAATTCATTTGCTTCTGCAACTATACCACTTTATTCTTTTCTTTTCTCAATTGAGAAGTGAGTTTTCTAATATACCATGTGTTTGCATCAACAAAGGCCCCTAAAGCATTGGAAACCTCTTCTACAAATTATTCCTCATTCAAGTGTGTTGCATCCCATATTTGAACTAATTATTGTGAGGCTTCCTCATGATGCTATGTTTTTCTCTTCTTTTTTCTTCTTCTTACAATGGTATTTCTTGTATTGTTGAAATTATAAATGTTTAAAAGAAAGAGGGTTTCTTGAATTGGTTGAAAATTGTCCAAATCAAAGGTTGTSGACATTAACCTTATAGGGATAGAGGTATTTGGAGTAGTATCAATAGTAGTGATAGTTGTAATCAYTGTTGAAAAGGTATGTTYAGTACCTTGGATATTAATGTCTCCCTTACTTCCCTCAACATATGTTTCAGGAGTTTGTGATGACACATTTTCCTGAATCTTTTCCTGTGTATCTCCACTACCTTTATCCTAGTCATATTTCATTGATTCATATATGTTTTGATTTTTTTTATAAATTTTCATACCACTATCTAAATTATTTTTGCTTTTTTCTAACTATGACTATGATTGTACATCATCTTTTGGATCAACACTTCTCGTTTATTGCTTTCTTTTTCATTCTTTTCTTTTAGAAAAGCTTTATTTCCATTGAACTCCCAATCTAATCATTATTTCACCTGGGAATTTTCTTAAAATAATGAATTCTTTGGGATACATCTTGATAATATTGAGATCTTTGAAAAACAATGTCAAATGGATCATATTCATGATATGAGGGTGAGGGTGGCGGTAGGGTGAAACATAGAGTAAAACATATATTCATGATTATAGGATTTAATATTTTTCACCATAATACAATGATTTTTGAAAACACCTATTAGGTCATGTATTTTAAAATTTCCATGGCCTAACCAAATTTCCTCAAGTTGTCCTACTTCTTTCAAGGCATGTTTGGAATTTAACAAAGAATAAATTACGAGTGAAATAGGAAAGGATGTCCACTATTTTTTCTGACTTCTTGATAAGGAATAAAAATAAAAATAAAAACAAAAGAGTATGATATGTTATCTCTAATTCAGGTGGATATCGGTGGGCACCCACCTATTCCAACCGGCTCAAAAAAGTCTTCTGGCAATTTACTATTTTTAGCAGTTTTTCGGTTCCTAAATTTTTGGGTCCATTTTGAGGGCCTAAATGAAGTTTTTTTAGGATCAAGCACCTCAATGATTGTAAAAGCCTTTGATTGGGAGACCAAAATGAATCTCTTCAAGGATACCTTTCCAATGATCTATCATACGCCCCAAATGGAGTTTGTATGCCAAAGTAAGGCCCCTGGGAAGTTGATACACCAAACTACCCAAAACGAGGTCCACAAAACTGTTGGCTTTTCATCTTATGAGGGTAGGGCTTTGGATTCTCTTTATGTTAAAAATTATTTAAGAGCCTCATTGTAATTATATTCTTGCAAATGATCGTATCCATCACATCTCTTCTCATAGATAAGCTTCCACCATTCTAGTGAGTTCATTCTCTCTGTATTTTTACAGTTTTTTACATTTCGCTCATTAATAGAAATTGTGTATTATTGTATATTTTTTTATCTCTAATATATTTTTTTATACTCTTGGATATATGATATATCAATGTACATTTATTTATTATATCTCCACTCTCATTTTGTGCCAAAAATAATTTGGATCAGTGGTATCAGACTACGTTGCTCTTGATCATTTTTTCAGTGCATGTCCCCGACGAGGTCCGAGTATAGAAAGTTGGGTCTCGAGCTTGTCTATATTGAGGAAAATAGCTCTCCCACGCCAAAGAAAAACTCCATTGTAGAATATAAAAAAAATGGCAGAGTAGAAGATCCTATCAATATGTTTCTCGAGCAATCTCTCATGCGACAGAGGGACGAAATGATTGGAGAATTTTACCCACATTCTTTAACGCCTGTAGATAAAAACAGGCGCGTATTCATCAAGCGGCCACTTTGGAGGCACCTCCTCTTTGAAGGTACAAGTGAATTTTGAAATTCCCATATTTGGAGGTCAAATAGATGCGGATTCCCTAGAAAAATGGTTAAATCTGCTAGAAAGTTATTTCTTTGTTCACAATTTTTTCGACAAGGAAAAGATAACCTTCGCACTCCTTAAGGCTCTCCCCCATGTCAAACATTGGTGGGAAACTTACTAGGAGAAAATTTCCATAGAGGAGTCTGGAATATATGGGGTCGGGCCCACTTGGGATTTTTTTGTTGATGTGGTCAGGAAGCAGTATTGCCCTATTGGTAAATATGATGACCAGTACATGAGATGGACCACACAATGGAATGAGAGGGGGAACACAATGTTGAAGTTAAAAAATACTTTCCATACCTTGCGCACCAAGATGGGTATCAAAGACTCTAAGAGGCATCTAGTTTTGAAAGACCACGGGGCCTTTCATATGTATATCTAAACTGAAATGGATTTCTTGGACATCTCATCACTGGGAGATGCCTATCGATATGCTGTCAAAATAAAGAAAAAATTTAGGCACCAGAACAAACGAGATTCTAGATCTGCAAATACGCAAAAACCAAAGCATGATAAATATGGCCCTAAAAAACAGCCTCTAGAAAAACATCCCAAGCCATGGGAAAGGAAGGGTAATGGAAAGATGAAGATGGACACTGGAAAGTGGTACGATTTCCACAAAAGCCTTTGGCACAACACTGATGAATGTCGCATAAAAAATTCATTGGTGGTTGAGATCAAAGACAAGGAGTCGAACCTTGATTCAGAATCTGATTCAGAAAATAATGGGAAAAGACAGATCATCGACACAGACCCCACTACTACTTTCACAACTGCAACAATTCAACCAAAAGAACTAGCAGATCCTGAAGAGTGGGAGTGCATATTTCATTCACATATGTGGGTGAAGGGGACCCCGATACATTTTATTGTTGATAGTGAAATCTTGAAGAACCTAATCTCAACAGAGGTCGTTAAACAATTGGGATTGTTGACAACACCACACCCGCAGTCATACAACATCAGGTGGCTTCACCAGGGATGATACTTCTGTGTGAGCCAGTAGTGTTGATTTTCATGTGACATCCATCCCTTCAAGGATGAGGTATTATGTGATATTTCCCCACTGGATGTATGTGATGTTCTATTGGGCCAGCCATATATGTGGAATCGCCATGTTATTTATGAGTCTGAAACATGTAGTGTCATTGTTACTCTGGGGGGTCATCTCTACATGATACCAGAGGTAGTTCCAACTACTTTCCCACCTGAACCATGATGCAAGTTCGTATCTCATACTACAAAATTTAGCTTCTTCACAGTATGTTCAAAAGGTAAACATAAAAACACAACAACCACTGCAACCTCATTCCAAGCCCCTTCTATCCAATAGAAGCAGGTCTACAAGATTGAAGCAAAGTGTAAGGATTCCTTCTGCACATAGTCATTTCATGTATCCATACTGGTTAAAAGTTTCCAACCCTTCCAGTCACATGTTCGTGACAACCTTCAACAAGCTAAGCAGTGCAACTTCTCCAGCAAGGCAAGCAACTCATCAACATGTTGATTCAACAAACGCATTTCCCTCTCCCCCAGGCACTCAACGCAATGGAGAACATTGTTTAATTAGGATGGATTATTCATCCAGGTGGATATGGGTGGCCACCCAATTATTCCAACTGGCTCAAAATAGCCTTCTCGCAATTTACTATGTTTAGCAGTTTTTCGATTCCAAAACTTTCAGGGCCATTTTGAGGGCCTAAATGAATTTTTTTTAGGATAGAGCATCGCAATGTTAAACAAAGGATTTAGTTGAGAGACATAAATGAATCTCCTTGATGATACCTTTCCAACAAGTTATCATACACCCCAAACTAAGATTGTATGCCAAAGTTACGACCCTGGGAAGTTGATACACCAAACTACCAAAAACGGGGTCCACAAAACTCTTGGATTTTCATCTTCCAAAGTTAGGGTTTTGGATTTTCTTTATGTTAAAAATTATTTTAGACCCTCATTTTAATCATCTTCTTGTGAATGAGTGTATTAGTCACATGTCTTCTCATAGATAAGCTGTCAACATTCTAGTGATTTCATTCACTCTATATTTTTACAGTTCTGTACATTTCGCTCATTAATAATTGTGTATTATTGTATCTTTGTGTTATCTCTAATATATTTCTATTATATTCTTGGATATATGATATATCTATGTACATTTTTTTATTATATCTTCGCTCTCATTTCATGCCAAAAATGATCTAGATTAGTGGTATCAGAGTAGGCTTCTCTTGATCGTTTTTTTTTTCAGTGCATGTCCCCGACGAGGTCTGAGTATAGCAAGTTGGGTCTCAAGTTTGTCTCTCTTGAGGAAAATTTATCTAGCATGCCCAAGAAACCCTCCATGGAGGAAGAAAATAAAAATGACATAGAAAAAGATCTTATTAATATTTTCTCAAGCAATCTCTCATGTGACAAAGGGATGAAATGATGGAGAATTTTACCCACATCCTTCAACACTTGTTGATAACAACAGGTGTGTCTTCATCAAGAGGACACTTTGGAGGAACCCCCACTTTCAAGGTACAAGTGAATTTTGATATTCCCATATTTGAAGGTCATGTCGATGCGAATGCCCTAGAAAAATGGTTAAATATGCTAGAAGGTTATTTCTCTAATCAAAATTTCTCCAACAGGGAAATGATCACCTTCGCACTCCTTAAGGCTCTTCCCCATGTCAAACATTGGTGGGAAACTTAGTGGGAGTAAATTTCTACAAAGTAGTTTGGAATATATGGGGCTGAGCCCAGTTGGGATTTTTTTGTGGATGTGGTCAAGGAGCAGTATTACCCTATTTATAACTACGATGATCTGTACATGAGATGAAACACACTATGAAAATAGAGGGGCCAAACAGTGTCTATGTTCACAAATATTTTCCATACCTTGCGCACCAAGATGGGTATCAAAGACTTTGAGCGACATCTGGTTTTGAAATATTGTGGGGCTCTCCATAGGTACATCCAAACCAAAATGTATTTCCTAGAGATCTCATCATTGGGAGTTGCCTATCGATATGCTGTCAAAATCGAGAAAAAATTTAGGCACCAGAACAAAACAGAGTTTGGGTCTACAAATCCACAACAAATAACGCATGATAAATATGTACCTAACAAAAATCCACCAAAAAACCATCCCAAGACATAGGAAAGTAAGGGTAATGGAAATACAAAGAAGGACACTGGAAAGTGGTGCAATTTCCACAAAATCCCCTGGCACAACACTGATGAATGTCACTCAAAACAACCATTGGTGGCTGAGATCAAATACAAGGATTCAAACCCTGATTCAAAATCAAATTAGGAAAATAATGGGAAAAGATAGATCATCGAAGTAGACCCCACTGCTATTATTGTGACCGCAACAATTTAACCAGAAGAACCAGCAGATCCTGAAGAGGGGAACACCTTTTTCATTCACATATGTGGGTGAAGGGGACCCCATTGCATTTTATTATTGGTAGTGAAAGCCTGAAGAACCTCATCTTAGAAGAGGTCGTTAAATAGTTGGGATTGTCGACAACACCACACCCACAGCCATACAACATCGGGTGGCTTCGCCAGGGACGAGACCTTTGTGTCAGCCAGCAGTGCTTATTGGCATATGGAATCCAGCCCTTCAAGGATGAGATTTTATGTGATGTTTTCCCACTGGATGTCTATGATGTTCTATTGGGCCATCCATATATGTGGAAGTGCCATGCTATGCATGAGTCTCAACCCCATAGTGTCATTGTTATTGGGGGGTCATCTCTACAATATTGAGGTAGTTCCAACTATTGTCCCACCTAAATTGTGCTGCAAGGTAGTATATCATTCTACAAAATTCATATTTTTCACAATTTGTTCAAAATGTGAACATAATAACACTGCAACCACTGGATCCTCAGTCCAAGCACCTTTTTTCGAGCAGAAGTAGGTCGACAAGATTGAAGCAAAGCACAAGGATTCCTTCTTCACACAGTCATCTCATGTAACCATACTGGTTAAAAAGGTCCAAACCTTCTAGCCACAGGTTCGTGATAGCCTTCAACAAGCTAACCAACGCAACTTCTCCAGCAAGGAAAGAAGCTCATTAAGATGTCGATTCAACAAACTCTTTTCCCTCTCCCCCAGGAACTCAATGCAATGGAGACCATTTCTTCCTAAGGAGGGAGCATTGATCCAGGTGGATATCGATGTCCACCCACCTGTTGGCCAGTTTGCACAAAGTGAATGGGAATTAGCATTGTTTCCATTGATGTCAAACTTCTCATTATTGCATTTATGAGTAAGAGTTTGATTTTCTTGTTATTGGACTAGTAACTCAATTAACCCAATGAACGGGTGGTCAAAGGCTTAGTTGAAAATGACAAGAAAAGTGCATTATAAGTTATATCAACAAAGCTCACTTGTTAAGGAATTTTTCCAGTTAAGAAGATTTAGACTTTTGTGATAAGTGAGACAAAATTTAACATTGACAGCTACATCAACTAATGTAAAAACTTTTTGATCTTGGTAAGAGTGAGAGAAACAAAAACAGAATAGAGAGTGTTCAAGAACTCAGTGATGGTTTTTTAACTGGAAGAAAAACGTAGAGGTTAAAAAACATTTTTACCTAGAACTCCATAATTAATTTTGCAGGAAGAAAAATGCAGAGATTCAAAAACGTTTTTACCTGGAACTCCATTATTCATTTGCAGGAAGAAAAACACAGAGATTCAAAAACGTTTTTACCTAGAAATCCATTATTCATTTGCTGGAAGGAAAATGCAGGGGTAAATGTGTTTGAGATAGTTAGAAAGTGCAGAGGTATGTGTTTGGTTTCTTGATTGTGAAAAGTCCAGAGGTTAACAGTTGATTTTCTCCTTACATGAGAAATGCACAGAGAAGAGGTACACTCTGATGTTGCAGATTGTATGGTTGTTTTTACAGTGAATAAACTCTGATATAGATCTAGAATAGAGGTATGAAATGCTT
>JASDQU010882850.1:1777-13497 GCA_032191745.1 Picea mariana
GGTGGTGGATAGATTTTCCAAGATGGCACACTTCATTCCATGTCATAAAACCAGTGATGCAACTCACATTGCGAACCTATTTTTCAAAGAGGTCATTCGACTTCATGGCTTACTGAGAAGCATAGTTTCAGATTGAGACACCAAATTCATAGGGAATTTTGGAGGACCTTATGGAAGAAGCTGGGAACTAACTTGCATTTAGTTCGGCTTATCATCCTCAGACGGATGGATAGACAGAAGTGGTAAACAAAAGTCTGGGGGACTTGCTGAGAAGCTTGGGGACAGAACACCACAGCCAGTGGGACAACATATTACCATAGGTAGAGTTTGCTTACAATGACTCAGTTAACAAGAGCACTGGGAAAAGTCCATTTCAGATTGTCTATGGCATGCAGCCGAGAGGAATTTATGTATTAAGGGATTCAAAACAGACTGCGACTAGGAGCGCTAGTGCAGAAGAATTCGCAGAGGCGATGAAGGAACTTCATAGTCAGGTGAAGCAGCGATTGCTGAATTCAAGTCAAGAATATAAGCGTAGAGTAGATGAGCATAGAAGACAACTTCAGTTTGAGGTTGGTGACTTGATTCTGGCACATTTATGAAAGGAAAGGTTCCTGAGGGGAACATATAACAAGCTAAAGATGAAGAAAATCGGGCCATGTAGGGTCTTGAAGAAATATGGGGTGAATGCTTACGAGATTGAATTACCCGATGGAATCGAAATTTATCCGATATTCAATGTCTCAGATTTGTACCCATATAGAGTTGAAGAGATAGAGACTGGAGATGAGCATCCAGTGATCCAGTGGACGAAGTAGATTCCAGTAGCAGAGAAGCCTCAGATGGAGTGCATACTGGAAAAGAGAGTGGGCAAAAGGACCAGGCGAAAGTAGTACTTTGAGTATCTGGTCAAATGGAAGAACCATCTAGTTGAAGATGCCATCTGGGAAACCAAAGCAGAAATCCAGAAGCATGGACAGACTGTGCAGAAGCTCATGGATAGGAGCCCATGAAATTTTTCAAGCCGAGGTCTATGATGCAGGAGCATCACCAACACATCAAGCGAGTGAGCGCGGAAGCGGAGGACAGCTGGACGAGCGCCAGCGCAAATTTTGAAATTTCCTTTGAAGTTGTTGCCCCATCTTAAATGAGCCATTAAGATGAAGTGCACTTGTATGATGTAAAAGGACCTTGAGTGATTGATCTCATCCTTAGTAGGTAGAAGGCATTTATAGAAGCTAATGAAAGTAGATAGAATTTAATTCTAGATTAGACTATTTGAGAGTGCAAGAGGGAAACAGGATATAGACACCCTCATTGTGTATTGTAACAATATCAAGAAGCATTGAAGCAGAAGAAGAGCAAGAGCATGCAGAGAGCTGTGAAAAGAACACCCATGTACAGATATTTGGATAAATGGAAAGAGTTTGATTCAAATTCATGGTTTTGTGTTTTCTCTGTGTATTGATGCTGAATGATATGCTCATGAATGTTTGCTTCTTATTATACATTTTCTTTATATGCTATATATATGATTTCATGTTTGAGTTTGAAGTCTGAAAGGGAGAAGGAATGAGTTTCAATTGTTTCTCAATCTGAGCCAGAGTTCCTGCAAGGAGTGCAGTTGAAGTGTCTGCAAGGAGTGCATTGACAAAGGGTTCAGATAGAGATAGCTTTTGTTCTCATCTCCGCAGGGGTGCGGTTGAGCATAGGAGTCCTGCAAGGAATGCGTAGGCAGAGTGAGGTTCAGGGTTGCAAACCTGAGAAAGAGTTGAAGGACTGCTACTGCAGGTGTGCCCAGAGTCGAAAGGATTCAACACTTGGAAGTGGTTGAATGTTTGCCGCAAGGAGTGCGTGCAAGAGTCTTTTCCAAGGCTCAGAGTTATAAGAAATCTCAGGAAGGACAGTGCAGGAAAACTATGACTGGAATTGTGTAAGAAGCGTCACAAGTTTTCATGCTGGTGGACAAGTCCTGTGACGGAACACTTGGTCATTCGCAGGAGTCATAAAGGAAGAATAGACGGTCGAAAATTCTCCAAGGAGGATTTGCGACATCCCGTGAGCCGTTAGATCTCATCGAGGTGCAGGGGAGATACGTTGAGTATTCCCAAAGGGTTCAAAGCTCAGGAGGGGCAGGACCATAGATTCGAGCCACAAGGGTCATCAGATTTCCATGTGAATTCTCATATCGAGGTTTCGTGGGTTGAAACTCTGCAAACACAGCAACAGGAATCATGAAATCGTGATACACAATATCCCGACAGCCAAAAGTTAGTGTGGGATTAGCGATATTGCGAACTCTGAAATGATGATGGAGTGAAGGCATTGAAAGGTCAACTCATGCGTGCACCAGAGTTTCAGCATATTGGGATTCGGGGGTCAGTAAAGCAAGTTACTCGACACTGTGAGTGCCGAAATCCCGATAGGGTAAGTCCCGAAAAAGAAGGAAAGGGTCAGTGTTGACTATTGTCAGGTCTCGGACGTATGAGAGCCCAATGCCTAACCACTGACCTCGCAAAGTCACGAAGTCCGATTCCCCAAGTGTGAAGAGGGGATCTCACGAGAGTTTGTTGTGGGTGCAGATTTCTAGATAGGGAATTAGAGGAGCCTTAGAGTTCTTCGGGCTAGTAGAGAAAAGAAGATCTTACGTCGACGTGGCCTTCCGACCTACGGGTTATGTAGGAACAAGCGTCGGCACCATTTTTCATCTAGATTGCGTATCAAGTTGAAGTATCCTCCTAAAATCCATCTTCTCTCCTTGGTTAAGGTATACAGGTACTCCATATTGTGAAGGAAGGCTTGCTTATTCCTAGGGTTGGACAATCCATAGACATTTGAGAGGTAGCTAGGCTTGTTGGAGTCAATGAGCCTGTAGGCGGCTGAGATAAACCATTTGGTTGTGATTAAGTTTTCCATAATGATTGTGCTGGGGTTCCAGAGTAAAGCTAGAAACCCAACTATACCTATGGACGCTATGGATACTATTTTCCCTTGCTTCCATTAATAGGGGAGAAGCTTGTCCATGTCTTCAGTTGTGCATTTTGTTTCTTGGAGCATCATAATGTCAAGTTTCTTTGCTAAGTTTAAATATCATAGAAATTTTTGCTTGCTATGACCATTGAGACCTCATATGTTTCAGGAGATGATCTTCATGAGGAGGAGGGGGAGGGGAGGGGGGGAAAGTTGTCCGAGATGAGGTGGATCTGACTGGAGTTCACCATGAAGTGACCTATCTCTTGTATAAGCTTACTCGTCGACTTCCTTCCTCTATTCTTTTCGTCCTTCTAAGGTTTTCATTGATCCTTCTGTGTATTCCCTTGTATTCACAATCCCACACTAGATCTGGCAGTGGATCCAACAGAGGATTTGAGGAAGACCTTGTGGAATTTTCACAGTTGGTCTAGAGGTATGGTGTAAAGTTTCTAGTGTTGATAGGCATGATCTAGGTGCTCCAGGTCCACCCCTTCTAGTTCTTTCTCTTCAATATCCATCTTGACATCCTCTTCCTCTAATTTTGGTTGATCCACAATTCGAGTATTGGTGCAGGTTAGAGAAGTCCTTGGGTTCAGCTCCTGAGATGCTCCTACTTTCTCTTTGCTTGTTTGTTGTGGCATTTTCTCCGTCGACGCCACTTGAGATATTGAAGGATTCTTCAGTTGATCTTGTAGGATCTCATATTTGTTGTTGGTGGAAGGATCCTTACTAGCCTCGGTTATCTACTTTCTTCCACCTTGTTTGCACTTCCCAGGAACCTGAGCAAATCCATCCTTGTCTTTGCCAGCATCTGGATTCCTATCTTTGTTTGCTGCATTTAGGGGGTAGTCTCTAAAGAGATGCCCATGCTCATGAAATTTCTTGCACCAAAATGACATATGTTCATATTCAATGGTTTGCATCCAGTCTTCATCGTGGTCTTCTAGGGATATGGATCCAAGGAGAGGCTTGGCTATATTCAGGTAGACACAGATACGCGCATAGGAGGTGTATATTGTTTTCTTCATGGCCTATGAAGATTTAACATAAACTCCAATGGTGTTGCCTATGCCTACAAGTACCTCTTCCAACCAGAATTCCTTCGGTAGGGAGTATATTCTTATCCATACTGGTGCATGTGCAAATTCTTCTATTTCATGACTAAATTGTTATGTCCAAAACGTCAAGAAGAGTCCCGCTGAGTTGAAAAAATATGACCCTTTTTTGAAGATGTGATTTCTGTCCTTTAGGTTGTGTGGGATGATGGTGAAGAAACCCTTGGAACCCAGTTGTAGCTCATAGTGTCCTTTGGGCTTCCACCATTGATGTATCCATTTGATCATGTCTCGTCCTGAGGGCCAGAGCCCTAAATTTTTTCTCACTAAGGCATAATCTCTCATATATTGTTTATGTTCCTCAATGCGAGGTGTGTTGATGATGTATTTCATGGCTTTTGGTGCTTGGGGAATACACTTTCCTGGTATCCATGGTCGTGACACGCTTGTGGGTGGCAATGCTTTCCCTGAGTCTATGTCCATTTCTTTGTCCTTGAAAGTTCCCTCGGCCAATAACTGTGAGCAAATATCGGGAGGAGGTTCGAAGGTGGGACACCTGTAGCCCTCTCCATTGCTTCCATTCATCATTGCCTAGCTGTAAGAGGGGGCTCTCATCCCTCCTTCCTTCAGAAGCATGAGCCCCTGCGGGGACGAACAGGTGTAGCAGAGAAACAGAAACCCTAACCCTAGCCTAGTGCAGTGAGATGTTCATCCTTACACCCCATTGATGGTCTTAACAATAACTATGAAATGCATTAAACATGTGAACATGTTCTTCAATCAAGAAATAGATAAAGTGAGTCATGCTTAAGTAAATCCACAAGAAAATCAATTTTGGTATGTTTAAGTAAAGTTATTGTACTGTCAACTTCATCGCAAGCATAGCAACGACGAATTTGAATTTTAATGTCCTGTCATTGATATGATAGTTCCATTGGACTTCACATAGTATATATCCTTTTATTTCAAAATATTCCTAGAGATGAATTTTGCTAAGTTCATCAATCAAGGAAAAGTGATAAAACGAGCCACATACTACATTTGTGTCAGAGAGATTATATTAAAATGAAAAGTATGTCTTGTATATTCTTTAATATCATAGAAAAACTGCCAAGATCCTAAATGTATCATTAATTTTCCAGAACGAAGCATACAACCAAGAACCAAGTAAACACCAAATGTAATGATAGTCGAGGCACAAGGAAATACATGAACACAGAAGGTGCCAAGTCAGATCCCACAAGATTCCATAGAGAAGTACGCATCAAATTTTTCATCAAACAATTTGATATATAAAAAAAAACACACATGGCATTGGTTTTCTCTTACATATGGTATATGTTCCCATGAGAAAATAACCGGGGCCATGAGATATGAACAAAAGTCTGCCAAACACAAGACAACACAAAACCAACGAAGCTTCTCCATTTTACCCTAGCTATAACCGAACCCCAAAATGAGGAACAAGAAACATGTCGACTACTATTTTACCATGAAGCAAGATCACTATGGACATTTTCTTCTGATAGTGCCATGTTCTATCACTACCAGTTTTAACAATGCCAAATTTTCAATATTATTGGAAATGCCTGATGGTTCTGCCCAAAGGAGCAATCTATTTTGACAGTTCAAAGGATGGGCTTGAGTTATTTCCAGTTGGATACCTTGTATGGGGTTTTTCTTCATGATTCCCATTTTTGGACTGAACAATCTTATGCACTTGTACATCAGCAATAAATGCACCTGCCTGTATGAATTCCAATGCTCGAACTCCCCAATCTCTATAGCAAGTTCTGAAGATTTCAATCTCATGTTTCAATCCATGCTGAGCCTTCTTTTTCAATTAGGACATTGAGAAAATGTAGATACCATACCATAAATGTATAGTTGGAGATCATCTTCGTTTTTATTTGGGTACCCAAAAAATGCAGAAATATTTCCAAGGCTATATAGTTGGAAAAAAAAAATCCAATTTGCGCACCAAAAAAGGTGTAGACTCCTCCAACAAATCCACAACTGGCCACCATTTTTTTTTTTCATTTGGACACCCCAACAAATATGCAAAATTCTTACTGGGAGATGCAAAACAACATGAAAATAACAACAACGATTTTAATTGTAGTTAGATTCTACTTGTTGTTTCAAGTGCACAAAAAGAGACAAAATATCTGGAGAAACATTTTTACAGCCATAGATGTAATTATGAAGAACTCAAGTCCGATGAACGTTCATCTAGGTGTTGAAGAAAAATTATAGACACACATGAGATTTTTTCGTTTCCTTCCAAAGCTTGATATGATTTTTTTTATTTTTTTTTCAACCGATATGCAATATCACATTGTCCTAATTTAAGGTAAATTTGCTATGTATCTGAAAGTTGCGCAACATGTAGACATTGTTTTCCTTTTTCTGTATGTATGCTTAGTATGAAAATTCTTCTAACCCAAGAATCACATCTTGAAACAGAGGTTGTCTAATTCAAGGATGATTTTAGGGGCTAAATTTCGCTCATGGACTAATTTTCCATTGTTTTTCCAAAAACAAGATTCGTTATTTTAAAAATGATTCACCCAAATTCTATAGGATAAAATTATTTTACCTTAAAAATCGCCAAAATTTTATAAAAACTATATAAAATACTTAGAAATTTGAACATTTTTACAAAAATATCGCCAAACATTTATAGTTGACATATGAAGGATTAGTAAGATTCACCAAGGTTTCTACATTTTTAAATAAATTTCCATCCTTAAAATCATCCCTGGTCTAATTGTACAATGTATGATTTTGTTGCCTAGGGTTCAGATGGTAGCATTGAGGCAATGCCTATATATGTAAGGGAATTGTTTACTGCATCGCAGAAAATCAATTGTATCATCACTTATGAAAGAATAAACATAAGAAAGAGAGTTTCATTTGGTACATACATGATCGAAGGGGGTCGTGTACGCATTCACTGCAACCAAAACACCCTCAAACTCGGCACGTGGGAATATTAGTTAATATATCGAACAATATAATATACAACTGCACAACAAAAAAAATAAAAACTGCAGAAAATTGGTGAAGGCAATTTGTATGAGCAAGTGAGGATGAAATTGTAGATGTATATGCACAACAGTTGTAGAGCTAGTTAGTTTCTTGAGATCTTGTACTATGTTTGTTCACAATTCTATTACAAATTTTTCTTGGGTTGTGCGGAAGATCCTTTCTTTAACATCTCTTTTCTTTGTTATATTTTTGAAGAGAATAAGTGGAAATTTCCCTTTAGGCAATTGTTGTTCCATTGAGGAAAACAAATTTGAATAGGTGTCGAACAATTGTAGCTGCAACATGGAACAATGCAACAGCTGTGTAACATAACCAAGATACATGGACATGTGAAAGTAAAGGACAAAACTGGATATGGAGAATGACACCATTGCCTTGTCGTTGTCTCACTCTCCATATTTTATATGGAGAATGTGTTGTGATCCAAGTTTTCTCGTGAGTGTGATAGTTGCACCAATGTTTTTGATTGGGTAAGTGTCATTGCTCTGTGCAAGTTGGTTGATAGTTGTGTTTGGGATGAAACGATATTCTGAATAAATAGCAGGAATTTTTTCCGCAATACATTTTTTGTTGAGTGATATAATCCGATCACAATCACCGCAGTCATATACGGTTTTGGGAAATATATTAAAATTTGTAATGGATATCCCATTACCTGGCAATATATTTTTTGCATGTTTCTAGACAAGTTGTGTGGGAATAGTTAGTGTGACTGTCATCAGAGCCTCATTGTATGTCATGTCAGCATGCATAACGAATCTAGTTTTGTTTTCCTTGTCCAAGTAGGTTCTATAGACGACCATTATGTCCCCGATGAAAAAATTTCCAGTTCAATGGTTGTTCAAGCCCTCTATTGATAGTATTTTGAGTGTTACAAGTGTATACTTGGTGACAGTTTTTGAACATGAAAAGTAATGTGAATGGTAGTCTGCATTATTTTTGCTTTCTTTTCTTTTTTCCTAGCATAAATGTACAAGTAGACACACAAATTGGATGAAGTATGGAGCCATATTTTTGCAACTAGACCTCTCAGTCTATGTAACTTGTGCTATGTTCGACGTCTCACTTACGCTCGTTGATACTTCTTGTGATCTGCAAAGTATGTGTTGCATATGACATCAACATATTCACCATGGAATAGATGAATAAATAGCTGAGGATATTTGTTTGGTAAACATATGAGGAACATAATGTATGCATCTTTACTTTGGCCTTGTCGATCTACTGATGTTTGCGATGATTGACTACTCATGGCCATGTCACTAGTCCAACTTTTTCTGATGCAAGCATGTGTAAATGAACATCATAAGGGATAAATCAGAATATGCATTGTATATTGTCCTTAATTGTTTTGAATATCACATACAGGGTCGAAGGAGATGAAATACCAAATAGGGTGTCAAGGGATACTCAGGAAACATGGGGACCCGACGGTCAAATTGTATCCTCGGATTTTTTGACAGCAAAAATGTGTAACAATAAATAGGACATGATGGGGGTGGTACACTGGCCAATCTATATATCGTGAAGCCTCTGAAGCCAGAGACACAATCTTGAACCAACCAGCTCGGGAGCCCGCGATCGAAAAAGTGGCTAAGTATGGAATGAGGTAGAAGCATGAGTATAAATGTGAACCCGTGAGTCTTCCAACCCATGCACCTAGACATTTTCGGAAAGACAACTAAGCAAAGCAACCAGAAAGAAAAAGTAGACAAGAAAAGTTAAGTATAAAAGAGGGGAAAAAAAAGGGATAATAGAAAGTGGGAAAATTATAAATGGGGAGGGCAATGTTTGGAAGCAGGAAGTCTCAACAAAGGTCCATTGTTGTCAAATCATCATTTTCTAGTCCAATATTATATGCACCCACCCGTTTTGTATGTTCGATTTACTAGAACAATTGGTATACCTTTTCGAAGATTGCACCACAACCCCCTCTGTTGTGGCATATAAGAATTCATCTTCATGTCCAACCAATCTATTTCTTTCAATGTACCAACACCAAACATATAGTGGAAATGAAGGTACGTTAGTATGAAGAAAGACACATAAAAGAAAAAAATATGGTTCTATTTATTTCAATGTAGCAGCGAAGATAATACAACTCACATGAGGATAAGTTATTATGTAGAAATATATGTAGTATCTACATACAGTAAAATAGGTGCAAAGCAATAGAACAAATACACAGACAATAAATGAAATACTAAACAATGGAATATGAAATAAGAGTAGAGGCATGCACCTCTGCAACTCCTCCTCTACATTCACGGGAAAGAGTCCATCATCCTCTCCAGCCACTATGTTTGTTTAAATGTAGCAATGAAGAAGAAAATACAATGGACATGAAGGAAGATGGTATGCAAAAAGAGATGTAAAACAAATAAACAGAGTTTGAATTTTTTCAATGTAGTGGCACAAAAAATACAAAGGACATGAAAATAAGTTATTATGTACGAAGGTACACAATATCTACATACGATAAATTAGGTGAACACATATACAAACAATAAATGAAATACAAAACAATGGAATATAAAATAACAGTACAAGCATGTACCTTAGGATCTCCTCTTCCACTGTTGTGGTAAAGACTCCTTCATTTTCTCCAGCTATTATGTTTGTTTGAATGTGGGAACGCACAAAATACAATGAACATGAATGGAAGTTGGTATGTAGAGGAGAACAAGTAATATGTACATACGCTAAATGAGAATCAACGAATAGAATAAAAGATAGTTAGAAACATGAACCTTTGCTTTTCTCCATCCATGGTTGTAATTATATAAATTTTTTCCTGCCCAAAATATATTACTAGACGCAAAATATTAAGAAATTGCATGTCCATAGTTAAATGATTTTCGTTTTCTACGACAAATTATCCAGATATGTTTTGGGACATGGAAATATAACTTTGTAGTATCTTTGGTGTACATCTCATATTTTAAGTACAAGACAAATTGTATCATGGTCACACCAGTCCATGTACAGGGTAAAGAGGTTGTATTTTGATATGCGCACATTTCACCATATATGTCTAATAAGTGTGTTTTGCGCATGTTTTATCTTAACAAAAAGACATCGGACATTGTAATTTCACATGTAGATGTCCAATCATTTGTTATGCCACTATTTTGTATCATGTCAACACTGAAGTATCCTAGAATGATAATGGTTTCGTCCAAATGTAAATGGTGTGATGAATTTGAGAACACATTCATTATGCTAACAATGTTGCACGCCAAACAACATAGAAACTGAATACTGCAATTTGCAATCCACGAAACACCACTCTTGGTAGCACCATCTTAATATCCTTTTCTTCTACAACAACATTTTAAAAAGACATGTAGGTATGGTCCAAAACTAGGAAAAAGAACTGAAGAAAAATTTAAGAGAAGGATAGGCGGGCACGGGACAGGCACCAGATCCCGACTTCGTCAAACATGGTAAGCGAAAAAACCTCAGATCCACTTGCGGTTGCAGGACCTGAACACCGCAAAGTGAAAAAAAAAGACAACTCCAACTGTCGGTGCAGGACCCCAACCCTGCAAAGTCGAAGTAAACCAAAGAAAAAATCAAGAAACAAAGCAGCAAGCAAGCATGAACAGGCCCAATTGTAGCCCCAGGACCTCAAACTCATAAACTTGAGCCAAACAACAAGAAGCAGCAATCGACGAACCAATGAACCAGTGAACAAGAAAGAACCACTAAACCAGTAAACAACATATGTATCTCCAACGATTACCAAATTGCAACCTAAGCACAAAAGGAACCAGAAACATATGACGAGCATGCCAGTAGAAATAATCAAGCATTCTTACTTGCAAACAACAAACAATGAACAACAAAGAACAAATAGAAAATGAAATTATGGCATCGAAACTTACTCCAAAACGATGAACGACAGAAGCACAGGTCGAATTGTGGGTGCATCACCTGGACCCCGCAAATTCAAAAAAAAAGTAGATCCAACTGTGAATGCAGGACCCCAACCCTGCAAAGTTGAAGTAAACAAAAGAAAGAAACAAGCACTAGTAGGTCCAACCGCAGGCGCAGGTCCTGAACCTTGCAAAGTTGAACCAAACAACAAAAAGCCACAACCGACGAACCAACAAACAAGAAGCACCCACCGAACTAGTAAACAATGTGTGTATCTTCAAAAATGACCAAATTCCAATCCAAGCATAGAAGAATTATAAAACATACAATGCTTATTCAACTGGTGGTGGACAACAATATTGTCCAAATTTACTACAACATTGTATGGAAAAATTCGAGGAAAAATGTACTTTAAGAAGCCTATTTAGGTAAACATTTAAGGTTGTCAGGTTGTTTAAAGGCCTTGTAGTATGCAACCATTTAAGTTCTCAGATTTGTTTCAGGACCTCACGTTATGTAAGCATTTAAGTTGTGAGGCCTATTCAAGAATCTCAAAAAAGTGTCAATGCTCTAAACCTTTGGTATGTAAACATTTCAATACAAATACAAAGGACTAATAATATTAAAAGGACATATTAATATGTGATCACTATAGTCCCTCTACACCTTCGGCAGGGACTAATAATAAAAAAAAAAACATTAAAAAACAACGTCCATGCTCAGAAATTTCGGTATGTAAACATTTTAGTCAAAATGTAATAA